>OY748286.1:38754179-38829496 GCA_963556515.1 Nudaria mundana | reverse complement strand
AGTGAAAGGGATGTAATATTCCATCCCTAAACTGATCTCGCCAGCAATCGCAGAAGCGCTATCCGAGGGAGCCTTTCCTACAAAGCAGCGCTGGCTCCAGGGGACGGACGCATAGTAATCGCGTAGACCGTCCCAATCCGCTGACGAGTAGTGCCATAGTCGTCGTGACATTTGTACAGCACGTGCAGGAGGTGATACCTTCATGCCAGCGTGAACAACACAGTGGTCGGAACTACCCAATGGGGCTCCTACCGAAACACTGTACTGGGCTGGGCGACTCGTCAGCAGTAAATCCAGCAGAGCGGGCGCGTGATCTGACCTGTCTGGTATCCGGGTGATCCCGCATACCATGTGGGTCAGACCGTGGGAGAGAGCGAACGCACGGGCGGCCCTACCCGCATGATCAGTCTTGAGGGACCCCAGCCATTCAATGTGATGGCCATTGAAGTCCCCCAGAAATACTAGGTCAGCGTTCGGGAACCGCACCTGCGCTTCATCAGCCGTCTCGCTGAGGTACTGGAAGAGCTTTGTTGTCTCAGAATCCCCTGTGTGGGAACGGTAGACGCACACATAGATCTGGCTCATAGAGCCATGGTCTACGTGCAGCCAAAGGACAGAATTGGAGGGCTTCTCTAGGCAGCGCCACCGGCGGCAGCAAACATCCGCCCTAACGAACACGCACACCCCGGCTTTGTCTCGAAATTGTTCCTTGATGACATAGCCGGGGTAACACAGGTAAGACGTGTCGTCAGGGCGGCGTATTTGTGTCTCCGTGAGGAACATCACAGCGGGCCGTGCCGTCTCAAGGTGATGGTGGACGGCATCGAGGTTCGCATGGAGTCCACGGACGTTAGTGAACTCCACCTCGAAAAGTGAAGTCGTGGGGTTTCCTAGGGCCGCTGTGTAACGTTTACTTTTTTTTTGTTGCACTGCCATTATAGATTTTGAAGACGAAGAAGCGTGAAGACAGGGCGACATCTGGTGCAGCAGTAACTGACAAAGCGCAGGGACTAGCTTTGTCAGCTAGAACCGTGTGGTTAGGTCGGAGCCGACTCGTCGGACGGAAGGGCTCCAAAACCCCCCTGATGCAAGGCCGCCGCTACCCCACACCGGTTACCACCCGGAGCGGCGATCCCACATCAGGATTATGCGCAACATGTGGGGCAGCCTCCTGGGGTGGTTGGTCCCAGGCGGGCCCCATGACTGTGTTGCGGGCGGCCGCGGCAACGCCGTTGCTAAGGGTCTCCCTGGCCGGCGAATCGACCCACACCACCCACACTAGACTCCGTTTCGCCCCCACTGGTCCCATGCCTGCGGCACCATACATCGCCCCGGGCCCGGCGGTGCAGCTGCTGAACCCCTAACGCAACTCAGCCTTGGCTAGGTTACTTGGGGGGCTTTAGCACAGCTGTACGGTGGTACCCCCCCCGGACCAACACTGTTGTACCACCTAGTACCCATGTAGGGGCCGAAGCCACTCCATAGGTACCATAAACTAACGAGCCTCGTCCGTTGATCAGCAGGTGCGCCACTAGCAGGTGAGGTCGCTGGGGCCCTAAAGATGTTGGTAGAGCCCCTTTGCACCCAAGTATGTAATAGGTATATAAGATATAAGACAGTTTGGCTACTTGATGTGACGGATCGACAAACAGTCGATCCGTGAGGATTGCTTCTGTACTATGTAAGTAAGTGTATTGTTAATATGTTTAAATACTTGTAAGATATCATAATATGACCCTACCGAGTTTCTTGCCCCTTCTTCTCGGAATATGTGGTAATCGAACGGGCGGATTACGAATAAATATAAAGTAAAGTAAAACAGGGAGTTTTATTACAGATCAGAAGTGGCAAGTACCTACATAGGTACGTCTATTTTTATAATGCTATGGCCTAATTTATTTTTACTTTCTTAATTTAAATTGAATATAAAGGTACCCGACATTATTACATTATAATATAATTGAAAGTACCCTGATTTTCACAAATCTTTTATTTGTTGGGGATTGAAATACTAGGTAGTTATTATTGAAACTTAATAGCATAGAATACGTGTATAAGAAATAGCTACACCTATGTATTTGAGAATAGAATAGTATTATATCGATTTTCTTTCTTAAATAGGAATATAAAATTCTAATTAAACATTATGATCACGGATCTGAGGCACAAATAAAAGATAGCATACTTAGTGGTCATAGTAGTATAGTATACGCTCTTCTGGGCCTGAAGTTTTACAATTTTTGTCTTTTATTGGGGTTTGGCAAAGTTACTGCTTAGGCACCTATTGAAACTCAATTAGAACAAAATACGTGTAGGAATTGCCTACACGCATGTAGGTATATAAGAATAGAATTTTATTTTAGGATTTATATTTTTCTTTTTATCTTACGATAATTGGATTAGGTACACAATATCCTCTTAGCTATAGGTATATACTTTACGTAAAAGGTACAACGGACCCTAGTGATGGATATTACGTGCCTTAGACACTTCTACGTTGTTTGTTTTCACCATTGTGGTTAAGCTTCACCATTATTAAAAGATTGACCGAGCGTTTTCGATGCTTCGTAATTTCATATACTAATCATGTTTGTCTTTTCTCAACAACCGCGCCGCCCGGCGAGGGTTCGCGTTTGGGTGGAAGATGTACACAAGGGAGGAAGTCCTAGACCAAGCCGCTGCCGTCAGGGCCGCGGCCGTAACTGCCTACACAGTCGCCTTCGTAGCCGCGGCCACAGTCGCTGCAGACGGCCTCCGGAGTATAGCACCCCGGGACTCGTCGGCCCCATCGTGGAATTCGAGGTACGCAAAGCACGTAGACGTTGATTGTCGAAGTAGCGACAGTCCGTGTGCTGGTGAATATAAACTACCGCTAATGTTCCGGTGGATTCTGACACTCTTCACAGAAATAGTAATAATAATATGTACGTTAGTACATTAGTAGTTACCTCTGTTTAATAATGATCATGATGGAAAAGGCAAACAGAGATGCACAACGTCTCGTTTTAGTACAAACGATGTAGTTAAAGTATTAAGATCAATAAAAAAATTAGCATCACTCTCATAGCTCACTCTCAACCATCAACATTAGCTATAATAATGAATCGTGGTAACCATTGTAAAATTATATTAGGTACCAGAATTTCAGCCCCTAAAAAAAAAAAATACCAAATCCATATGTTGATAGAGTTGATGAGTGCTTTGTTTATGGTCGGGACGAGGGTACGACTATTCATTACGCATTGCATAAACTACAGGGCTTGGTCAAAACATGGTAGAAATATTGAAAGTTTTACTCTATTCTCTCTTGTTGGTCAGAGTGCCAAGAAATAATTATTAACCGCTTTGCCATTTCAACAATATTATGGTCAAGCTTTGGTGGAAATGCTTGAGCCTTAGATTACGTACCTAGGCATTTTATTATGAGCCTATAGAGAATTACTTTAATGATAAGTTTGCTATTTCTAATCAGTGTGTTATATGTAGGGTATATGACAAACGTGCAGTTGACTGTTATTTACTTCTGTATTTCAAAGCAATGAGTTTGCTTAACCTATTCTTAAAATGATTAGATAGAAATTGATTGATATTGTTATATTGTAACTAATTGTATTATTTACGGCATTAGTGACAGAACTATAAATTCTGCAGCTCTGGCTCTATGCAGAACAGTATAATTACCATAAAGTATATAAATATCCCCTTTACATAGTGCATTCTCTAGGTGCCCTAATTCTCTGAAGATGTTAGAAAAGTGCGGTGGACTTGGTCATACGGAGAATTATCTATTATAGTACTCATAAAGAAATCTGGGATAATCTCAGCCTTTAAACCAAATTCTAAATTTAACAAAATAATATTCAGTTTTATAATCAGTGTTTAAATGATTTCAGTGGTAAAGTATAACTATAGTTACAACAGATAGGACTTAGCAGAATGGCGTGAAAACAGTTGTAACCGGTTTGGTTTTGGTAATGAATTAGTACGTTCACTTGGAGAAGTTTATGTCAAACTTTCAGTATGTAACGTACATGCTAATATTTATTTCTACCGCGAATCTGAGTGGAGAATCCCCTGTTAGACTTAACGTAGAGTCCCAGAAAATTTTGCTTATTTTATTCATTATGTGGTAAATTTATTTGTAAACAAGATCCTCAGTGTTTATTGCGGGAGGAATATACACTATTAAGTATATATGGTAGATGTTTATCGAGTTGATACTCTTCTTCTTCTTAACTCTTTGGCTCTATTAGACCATTACCCGTAGGGTTAGGTTATGGTTAGGGTGTTGAATAGGATCTACGAACCAGACACTTAAAACATGAACAATGAAGATACTTTTGATGTAAGTAAAGCAAGTGATCTAGATAAATCACATACAGAAATATCGTCATTGTGTTGCTTCCTCTCTTTAGGAACTGGGGAACACTGACGTTATAGAAATGACCATCGAGTGGGATAATAAGACACCTCAGAAGTACTTAACAAAAAATGGTAAACTAGATCCTGGACGCGGGTTATTGCTTCGGTGACGTGGTCGGTAGTGCATTGGCTTTCGACTCCGGAGTCTTGGGTTCGATTCCCAGACCGAATTAAATATGTACCTATGTATTGAGAAATATACATATTAGTAAAATAAAAATAAAATAAAATAACGTTTATTATCTTTGAAATTTTCAGAAAATTATTTAGATTCGTCAGAAGTTGGTGTGACTCTACCGAGGGTTCCAAAATGCAACGAGACTGAGAAGAGCCCTCAAGAAACTCAGCTCGGCTTTATTCAAAATATTTCATCTTAAATCTAATACAGAGTTATTTAGAAAGGAGCAATTCGTTACGTTGTTACAACCAGGCCGCCTTGTCATCTAAGAAATCATTAATACTATAATAAGCTTTATGGCACAATTTACTTTTTATTAGTTTTTTAAATTTATTGACAGATAAATTTGCTATTTCGGTTGGCAATGTATTGTACATTCGAATAAAGTTCCCCGCAAAAGAATTACTCACTTTATGAAGCCTAAATTTAGGAACAGCCAGTTTATCCTTATTTCTTAAGTTTAGATTATGATTATCACTATTTTTCACAAATTTACTTTTGTTCTTGTGTGTATACAATAAAATTTCATAAATATACTGTGAATACACTGTAAGGATGTTAATATGCTTAAACTTATCTCTTAATGACTCCCGAGACCCCATTCCATAGATAGTCCGGATAGCCCTCTTCTGCAACACAAAGATGCATTCAATATCGGCAGCGTTACCCCACAGTAGTATGCCATATGTCATGATACTGTGGAAGTAGCTGAAGTAGACAAGACGCGCCGTTTTAATGTCTGTAAGTTGTCGGATCTTTTTGACAGCATAGGCTGCTGAACTAAGCCTGGCCGAAATTTTCCCGATATGAGGCCCCCATTGCAATTTGGAGTCTAACGTTATGCCCAGGAAGACAGTGTCATCGACCAATTCTATTATATCATCCCTAACCTTAACACTGGTTTTAACAAGTCTTACATTAGGTAAGGTGAATCTTACACATTTAGTTTTATTTTCATTTAATAATAAATTATTAGCACAAAACCAGTGGACTATCCTAGAGAGGGCAATGTTTACATCGTCAAGTTCGCGCTGTCCACGTTTAACTTTAAATATTAAAGAAGTGTCATCAGCAAACAAAACTACCTCGTGGTCGTCTCTTATGAGGTATATATAGTATGTTTATCAGTTGTCTATATCCCATACCACAAGCTTATTGACTGCCTCAGTGGCTCAGTGGTATGAGGATGCGACTGCCGCCCCTGAGGTCCCAGGTTCGATTCCGGGTCGATTCAAATTATTTGTGTGATCCACAAATGTTTGTTTCGGAGTTTGGGTATTTTCTATGTATAATATGTATGTATTTAGAAATATATAAGTATGTTTCGTCTAGATCCCGTGACACAAGCATATTAATATACGCTTAATTTGGGCTAGATGACGTTGTGTGAGAATGTCCATATTATTATTATCGTTTATTCATTTCTATTCTTATTTTATACATTTTAAATACATTTATAAAAAAACACAAATACATTTAAAAATATTAAAAAAAATAGTGACCCACCAGTAGCGGAGTAGGACCCAAACTACCGGCGGTGGAGGCTACAGACTAAGAAACCTCCTAACAATACGGCACGTGTCGAGGATAACAGCCTTCTGAATCTGATCCAACAATCTAACGAGAGTCTCTTGAGATGTTGATCGAGACTTTTCGCTATTAATCCGTTTGCCGAAACGACCACCGGGACATTGATCGTCGAATCTACGTCCCACATGGCGGTTATCTCGAAGGACGGATCGAGGTACTTACTAAGTTTGTCCTTCTCTGTCTTCACGAGATTTTATATTATTATTATTATATTAGCTTAATTTGGACTAGATGACGTAATTAATATTTATATTATGTTTAAGTATATGGGATTCGCATATGTAGCAACTAACCCCTCACAGAGATGTAATAGATCAAATAAAGTATACTAGCAATACAAACCATCTTCCAACCCGGCTGGTCACCGTGGAAGATCATGACCAAAACCCTCCAAAGGGAACTAAAAGTTCAAACGATATATCTAGAACATCTAGCAAGCTATATATATTAACATATAATGTCAAAACACTGTTATCCTATGAACGTCTACTAGAATTGAACGAAGCTCTAAAGAATATAAACTTTGATATTATTGGCTTATCTGAAGTACGTAGAGTTGGAACAAAAATAGAAGAATATGATAACCTAATACTCTGTTATACAGGACTAATACAAGGTATGTATGGAGTTGGATTTTTAATTATTTCGTGCCTTAAGAAAAATATAGAAAGCTTCACGGGGATTGGTGATAGAGTCGCAATAGTAAACTTAAATATTCAAGGAAACAAAATGTCACTAATTCAAGCCTATGCACCAACAAAGAAAGCTAAAGAAGAAGAAATTAACACTTTCTACGTCAATTTACATAAAGCTATAGACTTAGCACACAAAGTGTATATAATTATGGGAGATTTCAATGCGAAAATTGGCCAACCTAGAGCAGACGAATATCTGACTATGAGACAATATGGGTATGGGGAAAGAAACAGTAGAGGACAGAGACTGATTGATTTCGCCATTGAAAACAAACTTGCAATTTTAAATACTTTTTTTTAATAAGAAACCACAACGCAAATGGACTTGGCGATCGCCAAACGGAGTACTTAACGAGATCGATTTTATCATGTCAAACAGACCAGATTTGATACAAGATATCGAAGTTTTGAATCCTAACTACCCATCAGATCACAGACCAGTCAGAGCCACGTTAACACTAACGAAACTAAAAAGGAAGAGAACCGGATATACGACCAACAAAAGCTCTACCTTGAAGAATGAAGATGAAATAAATACATACAAGGAGTGTATCATGACTTACCTTCCAGATATTCTAGAGTTCCAAGAAAACACTTCAGTACAACTATACTACGATAAAATAATAAATGTCATCACACAAAGCCTCCAAAACGCAAAAATATCTAACACAAGCAGAAGCCAAAATATATTATCAGAAAACACTAGAGCACTTATAAGTAGAAGACAGGTACTACAAACAACGAAAAATAAAACTAGAGCCATGAAAAACGAATTGTCTGCTCTTTATAAACTAATAAGCAAACGTATTAAATATGACTACACTAGATATAGAACAACCACTATTGAAAAACATTTAGTACTAACAGGGAGTTCGAAAAAAGCTTTTAAGGAATTACGAACAGACAAAACATGGATAGATGGTTTAAATAAAGATGGAAAAACATTAAATAACCGCAAAGACGTCCTAAATATAGCAACCGAATTTTACAAAACTCTATATAGCGTCCAGAATCACGAGAGCGTACCACCCGATCGCAACCCTAAATATAGTCCTTTAATAGAGCTTGTTGAACCACTTGATATCAAAGAGGTTGCGGATGCAATAGATAGACTAAAAATTGATAAAAGCCCGGGTCCAGATCAAATTACAAACGAAGCCATCAAAACAGCAAAAACTTTGCTGACTCCACCGTTGACTCATCTCTTCAACAGTATATTGAAAAGTGCTAGCATACCTACACAATGGTCGGAGTCAAACATAATTCTAATTTACAAAAAGGGAGACCCACACGACATAACAAACTACAGACCAATTAGTTTGCTCCCATGTCTATATAAATTATTCTCTTCTCTTATAAACCAAAGATTAAGTGTTATACTGGAACGTGAACAACCCATTGAACAAGCGGGATTTAGAAAGAACTTTTCAACGATTGACCACATTCACACCTTGGAGTTACTAATAGACAAATATCAAGAACAACAAAGGACTCTATATATAGCCTTCATTGACTATAAAAAAGCTTTTGATACCGTAGCCCATAAAAGCATATGGGACACGCTGGAAGAACAAGGAGTATATAACGAATACATAAAGGTAATCCAAAGCATGTATAATAATAGCACATCAGTAGAGTGAAGTTGGAAACGTGTGGCCCTATCTTTCCTATAGAAAGGGGCTTGAGACAAGGCGACCCTATGTCCCCGTTATTGTTCATTGCTATCCTTGAGTCTATAATAAGAAAGCTGGATTGGAAGGAGTGCGGTTTAATTATTAACGGGAAGTACTTGAGTCATCTCCGCTTTGCAGACGATGTAGTACTACTATCAGTGTCCAGTACACAGCTACAATTGATGATTAATTCACTTAATCAATTTAGCAAACCGATAGGCCTCGAAATGAACCTATCAAAAACAATGGTTATGACAAACAGCTCAGAAAGACCAATTTTAATCGAAACTAAATGTCTCAAATATACAAAAAAATATATATATCTGGGGAAGCAAATAACCTTTGAAAGGAGAAGTAATATTTTAGAAATAGAAAGAAGAATACAACTAACCTGGAATAAATACTGGAGTATGAGAGAAATATTTAAAAGTGAGTTGACCATACAAATTAAAACTAAAGTAATGATGACCTGTCTCCTACCGTGCCTATTGTATGGCTGTCAGACCTGCAAGTACACTTCGGAAATAAAACATAAAATTACTACCTGCCAACGAGGAATGGAGCGAAGTATGCTCAATATAAGAAGAGTACAAAAAATCCGTCACTCAAAAATAAGACAATTAACAAAATCCACCGACGCTCTATATCACTCTCAGAAACTAAAATGGAAATGGGCGGGACATGTGGCGAGACTACAGGACGAGAGATGGACGAAAAGGGTGACGTCATGGATCGGCCCAAGTGGTAAACGTCGCAGAGGTAGACCGCTCACGAAATGGGATGACGATATAGCGAAGACGGCTGGCTCTCACTGGATGAATGTCGCACAAGATAGGGAAAAGTGGAACTCTTTGGAGGAGGCCTTCACCCGAGAAGGGGTTCTTGCAAACCATATCCTATAATAGCACAGTGTTTCTTTTTTAATTACATATAATATACAAAACTACAATTTAGATTTATATACCTAATAGGTTTAGCATAAGATTAGAAACTATTTTTATTTTATAATTATTACTGTACCTAACTTGTTGCAAGAAATAAAAGGCTTTTATTTTTATTTTTTTATTTATTTTTATTATATGGGATTCGAAATCAGAATAGGCGAATTCTATCACATTGATTCATAAAAAGAATGGCAATCTCCAGATTTGTGTTGGTTAAGAAATGCTCAACTCTACAACGTAATCTCTTGCTGATAACAGATGAGGAGATAGCTGTCTGGACATCCCCATTTTATTTCATTATCTCGATTTCGTCATCATGCATTATTTATTACCAAATGGAAGTAAGGTGCATTATTTGTGGTTCATCAAATTGCAGTAAAAGAAATGAACGTTAAATAAAATAAATCTAACTACTTTGCAATATTCCGCCACATGCAAATTACCCAACTCTCGTATTTATTCATGCACAAGTCCGCCCTCCAATCCCACTTAGGCCGAAAGAATAGAGAAATAATTTTGAAAATAGAATAAATATGAGAGTTGTGTTATCGTGCAAAAAATAATAAAAACCTCGACACGTGTTTCGCCCCCAACCAGGGGCATCATCAGGAGATGTCGATGGCTCGGCGCACGGCGACCGAACGAGCCACAACTCGTAAACCGCACCTATTTATATCCTAGGTTTTTTATTTCTACCCACAACCATAATACCAAATTATTTTATGTCTACCCACCACCGTTGTTTGAATGACGTATACCTACCCGCAGCAAAGGGGAAGAGGCGAAATTAAGTTGATCATTTAAAATATTAGGGTTCAAGCGTATATGTTTGTAGATTTCTAATTGTTCCAAAACCGAAAGCCTCAGTCCTTTGTTGCAGGTGTGCAGAACGTCATAAGTGTGAGGATTAGGTAGGGAGTGACCGGAGTCCAACAAATGTTTTGCGAAATGAGACCGTTCTGGGCGATTGTTTCTAAAAGCTGATATATGTTCTTTATAATCCCCACACTTAAGCCTATACACACCTGACTGTGAGGGTGTTTATATTGGCCAAACCGGCCGTAGCTTCGCGACGCGGTATAAAGAACATATATCAGCTTTTAGAAAAATACCAGTTAAAAAAAAAACAATTAATAATGTTTAATTCCAAATAATAATAAATCTAATTCAATAATTTAAAATATGTTGAAATGAAATATATAATTACAGTTGGTTTATGAGTAATACATAATATTTAGTGCTGTTATATTCTGTTAATGTTTGTATGTGCCTACTGAGAATTGTGAATATAACGACATTAGGTGTTTTGGATTGACACATAATATTTCTTATAACCGGGATGTTTATGTATGAACTGTCTGATAGATGACTGTAATGAAATTATGGACTAATTTGGCATTTTTGTATATATTATTTTGATTAAACATATATTAGTGTTTGTATTGTGTAAATTGTGAATAACATTAGAAATATAATGAATTACATTAGGAATTGGTTGGGTGTGACATTGTTAATATGACTTTTGTATAGCCTTAATGACCAGGATATTGAGGTATGTTTGTATTGCGATATTTGTGACATCAAAAAAGATCAGATTGTTATTTTTATTAAATGTTCCAAAATTGCAATTTATATACATCATAATAATACTATAAAAACGTAATATAATCCATATAAATATCCAACAAAAACCCTTAAACGAAATAAGGTTATGCGTAGTTAATAAATAAATAAAATAGAATTCCTCCTCTCTCCAGACAAACATTGTGCTGTGCCCGACAGGGTCCATAATTGTAACTTTACTTATTTTAACATCTGTAGCACATTATGGAAGGAATAAATGTATTGAGTATTGAGTATAATAAGATATAATTGTGTTTGTACATAACTTCATTAAATGACCTTATTGCTACTATTGAAATTATGTTAATTTAGACCATATAATTGTTTGGGTTACCTGTCAATTAGAAGTAATTTATCTAAGAAAATACAATTGAAACCAACTAACTATTATCTAAATAATTGTTTGGTTGTTCGTTTGTGCATTTTGTTTCTCTTTTACTGTTTGTAAGTATGGAGTATTTGTTCTTTAAAATTTGTGTAATTAATGATGTTCAATACTAAACTGATTCTAACTTTTGTTATTAGAATGTTACCGGCAAGGTCGGTAGATGGTGCCACGTGTTTTGTTACTTGTATAGTTAATATATATGTGTTGACTATATGTATAGTGCTTAATTGCATTGCCTCTGGCATCAGAGTACACTGTTGGGTATTTGTAAAACTTGTAAGATCTACATGAACAAGATTTTTATTTTAAGTATTGTTTGTGAGAATTTGATAATGTAAGAGATATGGTACTTAAGTATTAGGCTACAAATGTTTTAGCTTCAAAAGTTGAAGCTATGTAGGCAGCTTCAAAAGTTGAAGTAATAGAATAGAATGGTCATTTATTTCGGGTAAAGGCACTCATATACAGAGTTACATTACAAGTTTAAGTCAAGTTAAGAAACGCTATGAAATTAAATGAATTATCGAATTTAGATCTGAATGAAGTTATGTAGTGGACTCCAAAAGCTGGAGCCATGTAAGGGACTCGAAAAGTTCGAGCTATGTAGTGGACTCCAAAAGTTGGAGTCATGTAAGGGACTCGAAAAGTTCGAGCCATGTAGGGGACTCGAAAAGTTCGAGCCATGTAGGGGACTCGAAAAGTTCGAGCCATGTAGGGGACTCGAAAAGTTCGAGCTATGTAGGGGACTCCAAAAGTTGGAGCCATTTAGGGGACTCGAAAAGTTCGAGCCATGTAGGGGACCCGAAAAGTTCGAGCCATGTAGGGACCTCCAAAAGTTGGAGCCATGTAGGGGACTCAAAAAGTTCAAGCCATGTAGGGGACTCGAAAAGTTCAAGCCATGTAGGGGACTCGAAAAGTTCGAGCCATGTAGGGGACTCCAAAAGTTGGAGCCACGTGAGAGACTTCAAAAGTTGAAGCAGTAGTAACTTTTTGATTATACTATAGTTGACTTAACTATGGCTTTAATAAATATCCTAAATATTGCTAATGTATATGAATCCATGTTACTTGAAATAAATGAATTTGAATTTAAATTTAACTAATTTGGCCAAGATTTAATGTAAATGTTCTTAGTATATAATTTTGTATATTGTAATTCTTATTTGGCCAAGTGTTAGGTTTAAGATTTACATTACTCTACACGTGTATGAGGACATACACGTCGTCAGGATGGACGAGTGTTAGGTTTTACTGATTACTATTATTTTAATATATTTAATTAATTGTCCTTACAACACCGAAGCGAGAAATAATGTGATGAGGGTAAAGATGGGAGGGTAGATAAATATAAAAACACACTGTCAATGTCTGCCGACTTCCACCATTGGGACTTGCATAAAAGGGAGTGTTGTAGTAAGATCGGGGCAGTTCCTGTTCAGTTTAGACTTCGAATTTATAAGTGTTATTCACAAATTATTGTATGTTGTAATTATTGTAGTATGTAATAGGTATCTTCTTCTCTATATATAAAAGAAAGCCGTGTTTCTTACAACACTTATAACTCGAGAACGGCTGGACCGATTGCTATGGTTTTTGATTTGTTGGATTTGTTTCCGTCACGAATAGCAGAATACATCTAAAAAAAAATGAAATAGATGCTGATTTGTTTATTACATGTAAAACATTAGTTGTACAATCCTGTCAAATAGTGTAACAACTATTTTTGGAGCTTATGGACTGGTTGCTGAGAACTTTAAGCAAAAAAATTTTATTTTCTGAAGACATAATGTGTGCGTTCAGAAATTTATTTTTTGTAAAATGTCTACAAAGTTCAGGTAGTGTTATATTTGTTTGTTTTAGCCATTAATTTTCGAAAATTCTTTATTAATTATTGAATTTTTAATTCCAGAAAATAATACCTAAGATTTATTCTACAGTAAAAAAAAAATCATCGGAAAGGAACAAAATAAAAAAGAATAAAAAATCAGTTGGTAAAGGTTATAAGAATAAGGAAAAAAAATCTACAGGTTAACAAAAGTGTAAATGTCTTTTTATAGGTTGTATATGATTTTTCTTGATAAGATATTCATACGTAGTGGTTATATACTCTTTGAGCTATTGTCTATATCTCGAAAGTTGTCACTGTTATTATATTTGGTGGTTTTATGCGAGTGCACATTTTAATAACAATGCCGCGTCCTAGATCTAATCTTTCCCAGCGAAGCCGTAATGCAATTAGGCAACGGAATATCGCGAGTCAATTATCTGATGGAGAACGAGAAATTGCACGAGAACAGCGCCGCGATAGTATGGAGCAAAGAAGGGCCTTAATTCGTGCTTCTCAAACACAAGAGCAAAGAGAGGCAGCCCGTGAAACGGCTAGGTTAGAAACGAGAAATCGTCGAGCTTATCGTACAGATGAACAGAGGAATAATCTTCGAAGTGCAAGAAGAAATGGTTCAAGTATTGATTTGAATCGAGCAGCGTTTCTGTATGATTGCACCATCGACTACAGCTTGCATCGTTTAGTTTGCATTGGTCCAATGGACGTTGTTTGCTAGCATTGTGGAGCATTGAAGTTTGTTGGTGAAACGCCTGGTTTGTGCTGCCTTAGTGGTAAAGTGAAATTGCAATTATTGGTCCTGCCACCAGAGCCATTGTGCTCCCTGCTTTATGGCGAAACACTAGAATCACGACATTTTCTAGCGAACACTCAAAAATACAATGTCTGTTTCCAAATGACTTCATTTGGGGCGGAAATTATCGAAGAACACGGATATAATCCGACATTTAAGGTAATTTACGTTAAAAACTTTATTTTCTATCATTGTAAAAAAAATATGGAATGTAGTTTGTTAGATTTCTGTATTTGTCTGGCAAGTTATTATTTGAAAAAAAAAGTGTTTGTAAAAAAAGTGTTTGTAAATATAACTATAACTATGGTTTTGACTTTACAGATTCAAGGCCAGATTTGCCATCGCATTGGATCATTGCAACCTATAGAAGATGCACAGCATAAATTCTTGCAAATATACTTCATGGGCAATATGGAAGAACAACTTAACCGGCGTCAAGGGATCAACACAGCTACGAAAAGAGCAATTCTCCAAGATCTGCAGCAAATACTTCATGAACATCATGCATTGGTCAGGCTGTTCAAGACTGCTTTAGAGCGCATGCCAAGTGATGACTATAAAGTTGTGATCAGAGCAGATAAAAGACCAGCTGGAACACATGAACGCACATTTAATGCTCCAACAATCGATGAAGTGGCAATCCTGATTGTTGGTGAAAACTTGGAAACACGTGATATTGTACTTACACGACGCAATACTGGGCAACTACAAAGAATATATGAAACACACCGTCCATATGACGCGTTACAATACCCGCTGATGTTTTGGCAAGGAGACGATGGATATCACTTTAATATCAAAATGATTAATCCATTGAATGGTAAGATCAATATTGTTGTTTTCATTTTAACTTGATATACATTTTATTCTGTTTGCTTTTAGTACTCAAAAAAAGTTGTAATTTCTAATTTAGTAGAGAGTAGCTGTAAGAGTCGTTAACCTATTACGGGTTCTAAAATACAATTTTTACTGCATTTGTTTCAGGTGAGGAAACTACCAAGAAGGTTAGTTCGATGAATTTTTACGCATATCGTTTGATGATTCGTGAAAATTCTGACAATTATTTGTTGCGATTTCGTCGACTGCTTCAACAATATTGCATTGACATGTACGTTAAAATCGAAACGGAGCGCCTGACTTTCATTCGGTTGAATCAAGCTAAATTGCGTTCGGAAGAGTATATCCATTTACGCGATGCAATTAGCACAGAAGGAGATTCAGAAAATGTTGGTCGATTGACTATTTTACCGGCGACATACATAGGTAGCCCGCGTCATTTGCATGAATATGCGCAAGGTGCAATGACATATGTTCGTAATTATGGTCGGCCAGATCTATTCATTACATTTACATGTAATCCGAAATGGATAGAAATTATTCAATTGCTGCTTCCCGGACAAACATCAAGTGATCGACACGACATCACCGCACGTATTTTCAGGCAAAAAATTCGGTCACTAATGAATTACATTGTTAAGCAACACGTCTTTGAGAATACTCGATGCTGGATGTATTCAATCGAATGGCAAAAACGAGGCCTACCGCATGCTCACATTCTGATTTGGTTAGTCGAAAGAATTCGGCCAGATCAAATAGATGACATCATATGTGCGGAGATTCCTGCTCCTGAAACCGATCCAGACCTACATGATGTTGTAGTCACGAATATGATTCATGGACCGTGTGGCACTATCAACCGACAATCACCGTGCATGGTCGACGGCAAGTGTTCCAAACGGTATCCACGAAAATTGAGAGACCATTACAGGCAACGATGGTTATCCATTGTATCGGCGTCGATCGCCCGATGATAATGGTAGAACTATCACAACTAAAGTGAAAGGAAACGATTTCGTAGTTGACAACAGTTGGATTGTTCCATATTCGCCACTTCTTTCCAAAACATTCAAAGCACATTGTAATGTTGAGTATTGCAATTCGGTCAAGTCAATTAAATACATTTGCAAATATGTCACGAAAGGGAGCGACATGGCGGTTTTTGGTATCCAAACATCCAATACCAACGATGAAATCACGCGCTATCAAGTTGGTAGATATGTGAACTGCAATGAAGCAATTTGGCGTATATTTTCATTCCCTATTCACGAACGTCATCCCACTGTTTTACATTTAGGGGTGCATCTAGAGAACGGTCAGAGAGTATATTTCACAGCGTCGAATGCTGTTCAACGTGCCGAAACACCTCCAGCGACAACACTGACCAGTTTCTTTGCGATTTGTCAAAGCGATCCGTTCGCACGAACTTTGCTTTACTCAGAAATGCCACGTTATTACACTTGGAACGCTACATCGAAGAAATTTCAACGTCGGAAGCAAGGCGATACAGTTCCTGGTCATCCAGATATGCGTTCTACTGATGCTCTTGGTCGTATTTACACAGTTCATCCGAAGAATGATGAATGTTTCTATTTGCGGTTGTTGCTGGTACATGTTCGAGGGCCAACATCATTTGAATCACTACGAACTGTTAATGGTATCGTGTGCCCCACATTTCGTGCAGCATGTCAAGAGCTAAATTTGCTTGAAAACGATACTCATTGGGACACGACAATCGCTGAAGCAATTATTTCTGCATCTCCAAGTCAGATACGCACATTATTTGCTATCATCATTTCAACATGCTTCCCATCGAACCCACGTGACCTGTGGAACAAATACAAAGATAACATGTCAGAAGATATTTTACATCGAATTCGCGTCAGCTCAAGAAATTCCGATCTTGAGGTGAATGAGGAGATCAGACTTTGCTCTTGATCGAAGATATGTGTTACCTCATGTGCGGCAATTTGTTAGTTAGGTTAGGAATGCCAGCGCCAGATCGCGGAATGAATGACGCATTTAATAGAGAATTGAAACGTGAACGTGAATATGATCCACATGAACTAATCCAATCAGTTCAAACGAATGTACCTCTGTTGAATCCTAAGCAGAGGGAAGTCTATGATACACTGATTAATGCAATTGATGATGGAAATGGCGGCTTATTTTTTTTGGATGTCCCCGGTGGAACTGGGAAGACATTCCTCATGTCATTGATTTTGGCCACTGTACGTGCGAGATCCGAAATTGCGGTAGCAATTGCTTCTTCTAGAATAGCGGCCACATTGTTAGACGGATGCCGTACGGCTCACTCAGCGTTAAAATTGCCATTAAACCTTCAAGCTACTGAACAACCGACATGTAACATTTCGAAACACTCAGCAATGGCCAAAGTTTTAGTACCATCAAAAATCATCATATGGGACGAATGCACAATGGCGCACAAACGCGCCTTGGAAGCACTAGACCGAACATTAAAAGATCTGCTCAATGACTCGAGATGTTTTGGTGGTGCAATGATTTTATTATCTGGCGATTTCCGACAAACACTACCAGTCATTCCAAGATCTACTGCTGCCGACGAAATAAACGCTTGCCTCAAAGCATCAAATCTGTGGCGTTATGTAAAGAAACTTCAACTGTCTGTAAATATGAGAGTTGCATTGTTGAACGATCTATCTGCTGATGATTTCTCGAAGCAATTGCTGACTATCAGTAATGGCCGTGTTCCTGTTGACAAATCGAGCGGTTTGATTTCATTTCCTACAAATTTTTGCAATTTCGTATCATCAAAAGACGAGCTTATCAACAAAGTATTCCCGGATATCATTGCTAACCACAAAAATACTAAATGGTTAAGTGAGCGAGCAATTTTGGCCGCTAAAAATAAAGATGTAGATGACCTCAATTTTATAATCAAATCGTAGGTAACTCTGTATTCATTCAAATCTATCGACTGTGTAACAAACGAAGAAGAAGCCACTAATTATCCAACTGAATTTTTAAACTCCTTGGATGTGCCTGGTTTACCACCGCACAATTTAAAAATTAAAACTGGCTCGGTAGTCATCATGCTTAGAAATTTAAACCAACCAAAACTGTGTAATGGAACGCGTTTGGTGATAAGAAAACTGATGAGCAATGTGATTCACGACTTCGATTCGATACTTAAAGGAAAATTTAAAGATGAGGAAGTTCTTATTATCTTACTTATATCCGATGATCCCAACGGATATGCCCTTTGAGTTTAAACGAATTCAATTCCCGATTCGTATTGCCTTCGCCTTGACGATCAACAAATCACAGGGCCAATCCTTGACTATTTGTGGCCTCAATGTAGAAAATGCATGTTTTTCTCATGGTCAATTGTACGTGGCATGCTCACGTGTCAGCAAACCATCCGCTTTATTTGTTCTAGCGCCTGACCAAAAAACAAAGAATGTCGTTTACCACAAAGTGCTTGAATGAAAATCCTATTAATGAATTATACCCGTTTTATTTTTTTTTTCAAATCTGCACAACATAGTTTTCAATCATTTTTTTCTGACATGAGTTTGAAGTACTTAATTATTACTTTTTTATTTTTTTTATTTTTATTCTCATTCTGTATGTATGTTTTCATCATCATTCATCATAATAAAATACTTTTTTGTTTCTATCTATATAAATATATTATTTTGTATCATTGTTTTACGTTCATCAAAGACTAAATTAGTTCAGCTAAAAAGTAACACGACATTCATTGACTGTTAGGCGGTACGAAGTTCGCGGGGTCAGCTAGTATAAGATTTAAGACAGTTTGGCTACTTGATGTGACGGATCGACAAACAGTCGATCCGTGAGAATTGCTTCTGTACTATGTAAGTAAGTGTATTGTCAATATGTTTAAATACTTGTAAGATATTATAATATGACCCTACCGAGTTTCTTGGCCCTTCTTCTCGGAATATGTGGTAATCGAATGGGCGGATTACGAATAAATATAAAGTAAAGTAAAACAGGGAGTTTTGTTACAAAATATAGTTGTAAGAGATATATATGTGGCTGGAACAAGAATGTGAAAGCTGTACATAATGAAGCTCGTTTGTGGTTTCAGTACTGGGTCATGTACAATAGGCCCCGCGAGGAATATATATATGACAAAATGTGTGCTTCCAGAAAAGTGTTTAAAGCAAAATTAAAATGGTGTCAAGACAACCAAACACAAATTAAAATGGATATTTTGGGTATGGCCCATGCAAACAAGAAGTTTGGGACTTTCTGGAAGAACACAAAAAAGATGACCCCTAAGATCCTGGGTCCAGTAAGTGTAGAGGGGTTAAATGAACCCTCGCAGATAGGCGAAATGTTTAAGGAACATTTAGAGACCCACCTGCTACTGTTTCAACAATGGCGGAGTGTGCTGAAAATGATGATATGTGGGAGGCACCTGTGATTCGGGCAAAGGATGTTAGATCTGTCTTGAGAAACATGAACAAGGGTAAATCGCCTGGCCATGATCACTTAAGTATTGGTTCTGGTTTTGGTTTTGCACTGGTTCTGGTTTTGTGCTAATAATTTATTATTAAATGAAAATAAAACTAAATGTGTAAGATTCACCTTACCTAATGTAAGACTTGTTAAAACCAGTGTTAAGGTTAGGGATGATATAATAGAATTGGTCGATGACACTGTCTTTCTGGGCATAACGTTAGACTCCAAATTGCAATGGGGGCCACATATCGGGAAAATTTCGGCCAGGCTTAGTTCAGCAGCCTATGCTGTCAAAAAGATCCGACAACTTACAGACATTAAAACGGCGCGTCTTGTCTACTTCAGCTACTTCCACAGTATCATGACATATGGCATACTACTGTGGGGTAACGCTGCCGATATTGAATGCATCTTTGTGTTGCAGAAGAGGGCTATCCGGACTATCTATGGAATGGGGTCTCGGGAGTCATTAAGAGATAAGTTTAAGCATATTAACATCCTTACAGTGTATTCACAGTATATTTATGAAATTTTATTGTATACCCACAAGAACAAAAGTAAATTTGTGAAAAATAGTGATAATCATAATCTAAACTTAAGAAATAAGGATAAACTGGCTGTTCCTAAATTTAGGCTTCATAAAGTGAGTAATTCTTTTGCGGGGAACTTTATTCGAATGTACAATACATTGCCAACCGAAATAGCAAATTTATCTGTCAATAAATTTAAAAAACTAATAAAAAGTAAATTGTGCCATAAAGCTTATTATAGTATTAATGATTTCTTAGATGACAAGGCGGCCTGGTTGTAACAACGTAACGAATTGCTCCTTTCTAAATAACTCTGTATTAGATTTAAGATGAAATATTTTGAAAAAAGCCGAGCTGAGTTTCTTGAGGGCTCTTCTCAGTCTCGTTGCATTTTGGAACCCTCGGTAGAGTCACACCAACTTCTGATGAATCTAAATAATTTTCTGAAAATTTCAAAGATAAAAAAAAGTATTCAGCACCTGCAATATGCAGGTGTGCATCTGCCACGTGTCGTGGCGTTGTTCTTCTCTCTTTGTCTGAGTCATGGATTCTTACCTGACAATATGTTGAAAACTATAGTGGTGCCCATTGTCAAAAATAAAACTGGCAGTACGAGTGGCAGGTCCAACTATAGGCCAATATCACTGGCCACTATAATAGCTAAGGTGCTGGTGCTTACGCTGCTTGAGCTAAAATTAAATACCTGTATGAAGCTTCATGATGCGCAGTTTGGCTTCAGACCTGGTCTCTCCACTGAAGCTGCAGTTCTGTGCCTCAAGCAGACTGTTCAGTACTATACTGCCAGGGTTACACCAGTATATGCTGTGTTTTTGGACTTGTCAAAAATATTTGACCTGATCCAATATGATATCTTGTGGAAAAAGTTAGCGAATAATACTGATTTGCCTCGAGAATACATTGATATTCTCAAGTATTGGTACTCCAACCAACAGAATTATGTAAAGTGGTCTGGAGGAGTCTCTAGCATGTATAGGTTGCGGAGTGGGGTGAGGCAAGGGGGAGTAAGCTCTCCGGCGCTTTTCAACCTTTACATGAATGACCTGATCGTGGAGCGCAGCGGGGCGGGTGTAGGTTGCTCTATTGATGGTACTTTTGTTAACAACTTAAGTTATGCAGATGATATGGTACTTCTGTGCCCCTCGATCAGTGCTCTGAATAGGCTGATTAGCATCTGTGAGCGATATGCGGTTGCCCATGGTCTCAGGTATAATACCTCAAAGAGTGAGTTGCTTGTTTTTAAAAGTAAAAGCAGGGCCTATAAAATTCCCCCAGTTAGGCTCAACGGCGCTCTGCTGAAGCAGGTTCAGTGTTTTAAATATCTGGGACACTGGGTGACCGAGTCGCTCAGGGATGATATGGACATAGTACGGGAGCGTAGGGCCTTGTGCGTTTGGGCCAATATGATTGCTTGCAAATTTGCACGATGTACTGCACAGGTTAAAATTACACTTCAAAGCCTATTGTAATTCACTGTACACGTGCAGCCTGTGGACAAGCTACACCCAGGGGGCGCACAGGGCTCTAGGCACTCAATTTAACAATGCATTCAGGATGCTGATGGGGCTGCGCCGCTACTGTAGTGCGTCAGGAATGTTCGCAGAGGCTGGCGTTGATAGCTTTGCAGCCATCGTAAGAAAACGCATTGCATCTCTGATCGATCGCGTACGGAGCAGCCCCAACAGCCTCCTGCGGTGTGTTGCGGCAAGGTTTCATGTGGACAGTGCCATTATGCGGCATTGGACACAGGTTCACCTTGCCAAAGACACATATAAACTATGTACATTTTAGTTAAGTAAGTCTTCGGCCTATATAATTATAGTGTTTTATTTTATTGTTTTATTCAAGTGGCATGTTCGCGGAGGCGCACGTTGACGGATTTCATGCGATTATTCGTAAACGCTGTGCCTCAATGATGACGCGCGTGCGCGGCAGCTCCAACACCATCCTGGCCACGTGCGCGGGCCGGTGGGACTCAGTACTGATGGCGCACTGGATAGGTCTCCACGCAAGAGCAGGCGCCTGATGGCCATTACTGGGTACCTACTAACACTAGGCTAAGAACATTGTTACTAACAAAATGGACTATGTCTGAAATAAATGATTATTTATTTATTATTATTTATTAACATAGTTCATAAGCTCTTTTGTTACTAAAATTTTATGGGCAATGCTTGAAATAAACAATTTTTATTTTATTCATTATTTATTTAATAAAGTTGCACATGACATTGATAGAATGTCATTAATTTTTTTTTTGTATTTCAAAGCAATGAGTTTGCTTAAACTATTTTTAAAATATTAAGAAAGAAATTATAAATAGATCACAAAAACTGATGTCATCGGCGGGACTCGAATCCTCGAATCAATCGATGACATCAGTTTTTGTGATCGATTTATAATTTATTTCTTAATATTTTAAGAATCTCATTAGTTAATTTTATTGAATGTACTCCACTGAAGTAAAAGGTCTATGATGTACTCTGAGTATTGTTATATTACTGAAAATGGAGTTAAGAGACATTGAGTTCATCTCAACGAGAAGAGGAGGTGTTGCTGCTCTACATGGAGGTCACAAATATCATCGACAAAAAGTACACTAATGGTAATACATTTTGGCTATCCTGTAATTATAACCGTGGATGCCATGGCAGCATTACTTTAAATGAAAAGAACCAAGTCAACAGTTATAATTCATTTCAATGTATTAGTTATAATTCACATTTTGAATGTTTGCCCAACAATGAACAAAGCAAAGTTTTGAAGGCACTTGATAAATTGAAAGAACTGAAAACAGTACAGTGAAATGGTGTATAATTTGGAAGGTGATGGAACACACTTGATGGCTGGCATCCCTCCATACGAAGATAAGAAAACTGGTCTGTAACAATCGAAATAAAATCCTCAGAGTGCTAAAATGCGCTTTCCAAATTCTTGCGCAGTGGTAGTTCCAACTGAGGACGGCGGGATCGCCACCCACCGTCCTTACAGAAGCAGGCTAGAAGGGTTGCGTGCTGCGGGGCCTTTGCCCCATAGCACGCAACCAGATTCACTCACTGACGCGGGATAAAACCCGACCCCAATGACGCGGGATTCTCGTCCCGACCAAACACCCGCAGAGACCACAGAGGTGGTCAAAGTCCGCCGGGCGCCACTGGATATACCCTCTGCTAGTAACCAGAGACGCCAGGCAACGGACGTTAGAGCGGCCGCGGCCTTGGGCCGCGGAATTAAAAAAAAAAAAAAAAAAAAGTGGTAGTTCCAAAAAAGTTTCAGCAAACATTCCTTTTAGCTGATTACTTTAATGAAGAAAATGACAAGCGAATTCTTATATTCTGTAATAAAAATATCCGACACTTAGTGAAGTGCTTTAAACATATATTGTGCGACGGCACAATTAAGTCCTGCCCAAAGGTTTTTAAGCAATTATACATAATAGACATGGCTATAATGAAGAGAATAAATCAGTAACGCCATTAATAAATTGTCTACTCCCAGAAAAGTCCCAGAAAACGTATGAAATACTTTTTCGGCTTATTGACTTTCGAGGTTGGAAACTGTGTAAATTAACAATGGACTTTGAAAAGGCTGCTATGAAAACTGTACGTCAAGTATATCCGGCAATAGAATTCAAAGGTTGTTATTTCCATTACAACCGATGCTTATACCGAAAGAGTAAACAGTTGAACATTTCAACACCGGTCAAGAAACGACACGTGTCGCGATGTGCAGGAATATCACGATTACCACCAGAATTTATTGCAAGTGGTATTAAGTACGTGATGCGTAGGAAGCCCGCAGGTGAAGATATAAACAGATTTAATTCTTATTTTAGAATGCAATGGCTGAACAATACTGACTTTGAGAAAACTTGTTGCTGTAGCAAGGAGCAGATTAGAACAACCAAAAACTTGGAAGGTTGGTATAGCCGAATTAATCGGTTCATTGGAAAGAAAAATATATCAGTAGCCAATGTACTGGAGCTATTAATTAAGGAAACCAACCTCAGTAATATTTTTAATACTAACTGTAAAAAAAGTAAACGCTACATAGAGATTGATACCGAAATTGATAAGGATTTGCAAAACGGCCAAATTACTGTGGGCCCCTGCATTGAAATAATTTCACCATTTTATTTATTTTTTGATATTTTGAATTTTTAGTTTATATTTTAAATAAAACAAGTATAAAATTAGTACATACAACTATTTTTTAATTCAATTTAATATTCACTATTTCTCTCCGGCAGTAGGTACAGAGTGACAAAAGAAAACCTACAAATTTTTTTCGCTTTCTTCTCTCTTAATTACGTAGACGGCTTATGGAACATTGGATAAATACTCCTTCGAAACCAGTTACGTAGAAGTATGAAAAAATACTTCATGGGAAACCAGTTACGTAGACGTATTAAAAAAGTCCGTCTAGGAAACCTGTTACGAAATCCGGTTTCCTAGACGGCCGAAGGGTCCCTAATATTGCCCAACGTCGTAGGTGCATATCTTACTGCGGTCCGACACTAGGTAGGTATTACGACACAACTGCGACCGGATCTCACATGGAGCACCTGTCATTCACCAATATCTATGTCCTTTTTATTTCAGGGCAAGTTTTCGTCTACATATGTGTACATAGTTTTCGTGTCGACCGTCACTCGTCGTAAATAACCTTATGTCCAACACAAGTACCATTGGTATAAGGCGAGAGCGTGAGGAGCGTGAGGCGCCAACGTGGAGTCGCCGTCAGTGCAGGCCAGTTAGGTGAATATATTAAACTCATCAATAAACGTCATGTTTATCTCAATCAGCTGTTTACCTACTCAATATCTCGGGAAATAAACTCAAAACCTATAATAAAGTTTATCTATGTACTTTTTTCTTTATTTTCTCGAAGCTTTTGTCCATGATGGGCATATCAGCCTCATCATACCCTAAACAGTTTACTCCAAATATTGCCCAACGTCGTAGGTGTTTAATTGAGCTGAGTTTACGAAGCTCTTTCTTAGGCAACTCGTGTATTTCGTTCGTGACCGAACTCCTCCTAAACGACTGGACCGATCTTTTTGAAATTTGGCACGGTCATAGTGACAATCACCGTGAGTGCATATATCTGAATTCATAAAGATCGGTCCAGTCGCTTAGGAGTTCGACCCGGATCGACAAACTCAGCTCAATTATTGCACCAGCATAATGCATTGCATACCTAGTTTATATTTAGCACTCAATGATTGCCTTTCATTTCTATTATATAAACATCAAAGAATATAGTACACATCTATATACTTGTTCTTGAGGTTAGTGGTGTAAATAAAAAGTGAACTGTATTCCTGGTGCTGGTAGTATTTGGTTCTTCATAAATTATAAATTACATAAAGTTATAGGATGCGAGTATCGCGGGCGGGGATTTGAAAGTGATAGTTTGATGTCATTTTAAATGAATGAAGTTAGTGGGGGCCGCCGGGCCGACCAACGCGGCAACGATCCGTTCTACCCGGCCGGGGCGGCGCGTTGTTAGGCGCCGGTGCGCCAACATACGAGTACTTAGGTTACCATACATACATTATTAACTTTACTCACCTGTAAAAGTGAATTACAGAGTAGTTTTGAATATTCTATAGGACACGGTAATAGGTTTAGGAAAAACTTATGCTTTCGATTGTTGGCACTTGGTGGAACTTATATTTTTATTTTTGGTAAACCGGTTTCGCCTCGTGGCATCATCAGAGGTGTTTACTACCAATCACTCACACAGTTCACTTTTGTAACACATTTTACTAGTATCATTTAATTATCAGATTATGAAATCAAATCAATTATCAAATTGTCAGAAATGTCTTCTAAAAGTAAATGTTATTAGTAAAATGTGTTATTGAAATTAAAAATCAATTTAGAAACTCCCGCACCAGATACGCCATTTGGATTTTATATTATTTTCGTAAGTAGGTATAAGTACGAGTACCTACTTTGTTTTATGCAATTTATAGGTAACGGATTGTTGCGCATTTAGTTTTACTGTGAATATACCTATGTTTAGCAAGATTCTAAAGCGCCACTGATTTCATGTCAAGCAATATTATAAAAATAGTAAATTAAGTACCTACATAAATAACCATTTGAAAATGATTCTTTCGCTGGTTCGGTAAGTTGGTTCTCCTGAGAAGATATCAGCAAGAAACTCAGGTAGATTTTCCATTTTCTTTTTTAATATTGTTTCGTTTACATTGTGTTACAATTTATATTAAACTAGCGACCCGCCCCAGCTTCACACGGGTGCAATGTAGACTATGTAGCATGTCAGTCTTAAAATTCAAATATCCCAATGCAAAATATTTGTATGTTATTTGCATTGGTTAAATGATTGTCTTTATCTGTGGTATTAGAATTGTGGAATGGGATTCGTCTTTGAATTTCAATGCCAAACAATGTTCACACACTACTGACATGCTACCTATTGATACTATACGATCGTCCTTGTAAAGAATCGGTGGATAAGATAAGATAAGATAAGATAAGATAAGATAAGATAAGATAAGATAATATTTATTTGCAAAAACATGTGTACATACAATATACATAGTCAAGTGCTTATTATATAGGTCTTAAACTTCGATTGGACACAACATGTTTTACCATTGAGTGGTGTACAAATTATTATTAAACTTCAAGTCAACACATCTATATTATACATCAGTCATCCAGTTACAAACAAAAGTCAATCCTACAGGGTCATATTCTCGAGAAAATCCTTAATACTATAGTAGCACTTCTCAGTCAACAATCTTTTGAGCGCCCACTTAAAACGATTGTTGTTCAAATTTTTTATATTTTTGGGAATTTTGTTGTAGATTAATGGAGCCATGCATATTACACTTTTATGTAATAGGGCAGTCTTAGCAGGATGGACACATAGCCTGTTATTATCGCGACGATTACGCACGACTTTGTCCATTAATCTTGGAAACAGGTGTGGGTTATACCTGGTAAACAGTGCTACCTCTAGTATGTATATGCCGGGGAGTGTCAGAATATTGTGCTCTTTAAAAAATGGCACACAACTGTCAGTGCTCTCAATACCAAACATGGCACGGATGCAACGATTTTGCATTTTAAAGACCATGTCATTGTTAGTTGCATTACCCCAAAAAATTACACCATATCGAAGTACTGACTCCACTAAACCATGGTATGCTGACAGTAAAGCTACTTTGTTAATAATAGGTGCAAGTTTATAGAGAGCGTAAGATAAGCTACTAATTTTTTTACAAAGTATGTCAATGTGTTCCTTAAATTTCAACTTACTATCTAATGTCAACCCCAGAAACCGCGCAGTCATAGACTCGTAATTCATGGTAGAATTTTCTTTATTTAACCACGAATTAGTTCTGGCTCTCTGTATTTGATGTCTATTTCTATCTTGACTGAGGCGAGCCTCAAGCTCTGCAGGCGATTCTCTGGCTCTCTGTAATCGATGCCTACCCCTATCCTGGCAGAGGCGAGCCTCAAGCTCAGCAGACGATTCTCTGGCTCTCCGAACACTATGTCTTTCCCGATCCTGGCTGCGGCGACCCTCACGACCAACTGAGATTCTCTTACTCTAACAGCTCTATATCTAGCTCGAAGCTGGCTGAGCCGAGCCTCATTTTCCCTTGACGATTCTTCGTCTCTAGCTGAACGTGCTCTTTGGGCATTCCCTGTACTAACCTATGTTTGAACGACGACGTCTTTCAGACATAACTTTTTTTTTTTATATTTGGTTCGCCAAATTGACGCCGCCCGCCTGGTGGTAAGTCGTGTCGACGTCTAGCGATTGTGGGCCACTCTCACAGCACACAATACTATCGAGAGTGGCCCTCAACTTGACGACCTACTGATGTGCCTCTTCATGCTCCGCTTAAAGAACCCAGGATTATATTATGTGGGAGGAAACACGTGCACAGGCAGGGCGTTCCTGGCCACTATCGTTCGGCAGAGAAACGAACGTTTAAAACGTTCGGTTCTCGCGAACATGCTATCCACTGTGTGGGAGTGCCATCTCTGCCCGGTACGGGTTGTTCGGGATCGGAAGGAAGAGGGTGGGATCACATTGAAGAGCTCTTCAGAACACTCGCCGTTGTAAATACGGTAGAATGCGGCCAAGGAAGCTATTGTTCAGCGCTGAGTTAGCGGCTCGAGGCTTACCGTTACCGTCGAGATCAGCCACGAGTCGTCGTCTCTCCTCCTCAATCTCAGATCGCCACACCGTCGGAACCGAGTAACTCCCGTGCAGTGTGCTGTCATCTGCATAGCAATGAATGTTCCCGAGGGATAGCATATCATTGATATGCAGAAGAAAGAGAGTTGGTGATAGTACGAACCCCTGCGGCACCCCGGCATTCACTTGTAAGAAGCGAGAAGCCTGGCCATCGCAGAGGACTCGCACTCGGTGCTCGTTTAAAAAGCTGGCAATCCAGCTGCACAGTTGAGGAGGTAGACCATATGCCGGAAGCTTGGAAAGAAGCGAAGCATGCCAGACCCTATCGAAAGCTTTGGCAATGTCCAGGCTCATAGCCAAGGACTCGCTGTGCCTTTCTATAGCCGCACCCCAGACATGCGCTACGAATGCCAGAAGATCACCCGTTAAACGTTTTGGCCTGAAGCCGTATTGTCGATCATTGGTTAGCGAGTAATCGTCTAGGTATCGCATGAGCTGCTTATTTATAAGGAGCTCAAGCACCTTGCAAATGACTGAGGTGATGCTATGGGTCAATAGTTGCCTGGATCGGATCGATCCCCTTTCTTGGGGATCGGCTGTACGTTTGCGTCCTTCCAGACCTCCGGCACGAGCCCTGTAGAGTTTGACAGGCGGTACAGACGCGTTAATACTGGAGACAACTCAGCTGCACATTTTCGTAGCACCACCGCCAGAATGCCGTCAGGGCCACTGGCTTTCCGCGTGTCGAGTGACCGCAGCACTGCCTGTACATCACATTGCCTGATAACAATATCAGGCATAGTGTGGCCACAGTTGGCGATGGCGGGGGGCTGCAGGCCACGGTCGTCGACCCGGGAATTAGCCGCAAAGAGGTCTGCGAGCATATCCGCTTTCTCTTGGGCTTTGTGAACCAGTGTTCCATCTGGGTAACGCAGCGGTGGCAGCGAGGGCTGACAAAAATTAGATTGCACGGTTTTGGCCAGTTGCCAGAATCCACGGCAGCCCGTGGGATGGGAAGTGAGCTCCTAACCAAGCCGCGCGACGCACTGGGCATTCGCTCTCTTAAAGGCTCTCTTACTGGATTTTGTGGCCTGGTTGTACGCTACTTTGAGGTGGCCCACGTTTGGGTCGCGCACAGTCCGGGCCCTGGTTTAAGGGCGATCGAGGGACGGGCTCTGCGGATACTGGTGACATCAGTGAAAGGGATGTAATATTCCATCCCTAAACTGATCTCGCCAGCAATCGCAGAAGCCCTATCCGAAGGAACCTTTCCTACAAAGCAGCGCTGGCTCCAGGGGACGGACGCATAATAATCGCGTAGTAGACATGTGTAAGTAATGCAAGTAATGCATCACGCGTGATGCATCACCTGACTGCACATTACGTATTACTCGACCAAAATAAGTATTACATTATTACACAAACATCTCGCGCGCGCTGCACGATTTCATTGGCACAAGCCAGTATGCAATGCAATGGTATCGCCGTTCGGCTTGCTTATCGCTCATGCGTGTAAGCGAGACGGAAAGAGCTCTCGGCGGCTGAGTCGCTCGCATTTGCTATCTATCGCCCTGCGTTCAGCATGTCACTTATTGCACATCATATAAATTCTATATTTCTTTGACACCATTCCATATAATGGTTGGTAGGTCTCGTACGCCGATTGTAAATTGTCGTCATGTAAACAATGTCTGTTTCGGTAATGAGAAATATTTTTGAAAAGTAAATAGTTGAATGTTTTTGTAAATAAAATAGTCAAAATTATAATATTTTGGGTTGTAAATAGTTAATGCGCAACTGTTTTAGGTGATAAGTTTGAACTTTAAATAAAAACAATATTGCAAGTAGGTACGTGTAAATATTATAAGTAACTATCAGTGTAACTAAATAATTAGTATATTTTGTTAATTTATCATGGCTACCAAAAGAAAAATTAGTCCTCTTTGGAATCATTTCGAAGGGTTTAGTATGAAGGGAGATCAACTTTGTAACACAATTAATTTAAACGAAAAGAAAAAAGTTGTTATGTACTTGATAAATTATAACTGTTTTTTTACAGTTAAATAAGTTTTTTTTATTTTAAAACTAATTTAAAAATCAAACGTTGTTATAGCAAAACTTGGTGGCCCATTGCGTTTCTTATTGTTTTCATGTTTTAAATGCTATTACATTAAGATACAAAAGTGATATTGGAATGTCGCATGGCGCGCGCTGAGCTGATGTCTGGAGTAATGCTGTAATGTGATATTACGCGGTACGAAATGTAATGCCATATGACATTACTTTTTAAAGCACTTTTTTGCGCATGTCTACCGTCCCAATCCGCTGACGAGTAGTGCCAAGTCGTCGTGACGTCTGTACAGGACGTGCAGGAGGTGACACCTTCATGCAAGCGTGAACAACACAGTGGTCAGAACTACCCAAGAGGGCTCCTACCGAAACACTGCACTGGGCTGGGCGACTCGTCAACAGTAGATCCAGCAGAGCGGGCTCGTGATCTGACCTGTCTGGTATCCGGGTGATCCCGCATACCATCTGGGTCAGACCGTGGGAGAGAGCGAACGCATGGGCGGCCTTACCCCCGCATGATCAGTCCTGAGGGACCCCAGCCATTCAATGTGATGGCCATTGAAGTCCCCCAGAAATACTAGGTCAGAGTTCGGGAACCGCACCTGCGCTTCATCAGCCGTCTCGCTGAGGTAGTGGAAGAGCTTTGTTGTCTCGGAATTCCCTGTGTGGGAACGGTAGATACACACGTAGATCTGGCTCATAGAGCCATGGTCTACCTGCAGCCAAAGGACGGAGTTGGAGGGGTTCTCTAGGCAGCGCAACCGGCGGCAGCAAACATCCGCCCTAACGAACACGCACACCCCGGCTTTATCTCGAAATTGTTCCTCGATGACATAGCCGGGGTAACACAGGTAAGACGTGTCTTCATGGCGGCTTATTTGTGTCAACGTGAGGAACATCACAGCGGGCCGTGCCGTCTCAAGGTGATGGTGGACGGCATCGAGGTTCGCATGGAGTCCACGGATGTTAGTGAACTCCACATCGAAAAGTGAAGTTGTGGGGTTTCCTGGGGCCGCTGTGGAACGTTTACGTTTTTTACGTTGCACTGCCATAATGTATATGAAGAAGAAGCGTGAAGACAGGGCGACATTTGGTGCAGCAGTAAGTGACAAAGCGCAGGGGCTAGCTTTGTCTAGAACCGTGTGGTTAGGTCGGAGCTGACTCGCCGGTCGGAAAGGCTTCCAAACCCCCCTGATGTAAGGCCGCCGCTACCCCACACCGGTTACCACCCGGAGCAGCGATCCCACATCAGGATTATGCGCAACATGTAGGGCAGCCTCCTGAGGTGGTTGGTCCCTGGCGGGCCCCATGACTGTGTTGCGGGCGGCCGAGGCAACGCCGTTGCTAAGGGTCTCCCTGGCCGGCGAATCCACATCTCCCACACTAGACTCCGTTTCGCCCCCACTGGTCCCATGCCTGCTGCACCATATATCGCCCCGGGCCCGGCGGTACAGCTGCTGAACCCCTAACGCAACCCAGCCTGGGCTGGGTTACTTGGGGGGCTTTAGCACAGCTGCACGGTGGTACCCCCCCGGACCAACACTGTTGTACCACCTGGTACCCACGTAGGGGCCGAAGCCACTCCATAGGTACCGTAAATTAACGAACCTCGTCCGTTGATCAGCAGATGCGCCACTAGCAGGTGAGGTCGCTGGGGCCCTAAAGATGTTGGTAGAGCCCCTTTGCACCCAAAAAACTTTATACCTATCCTATGCAGTTCTTTTTTGAACTTAAATACCTTACCTTATATCGCTTTTTTATTACAGCTATAATTCAAAATTGTTCAATTCTAATCCTATCCACCAAATAAGTGCGGTTTAAAGATTAACCCTTATTACCGACTAAAGTACGAACATACAGTTTCGAAAAAGTTTTGTCTTAAAAAAGAATTAAGTATGTACATATTCATAATTTAAAAAATGTTTTACTATAATTCCTATCCAACCAAGGTACCTACTATGAATTTCGAAAAAAATTAAATGAAAAAGAAAATACTATCATACAATTTACAATACCTATTAATCTGTAATATCTTCGAAAATATTAATTTAAATTACATGCTGTAAAGGGCCATATTGATCTATATTAAATGTAAAATGTATTTAAGGTACTTAATTGGATAAGGATTTATGCTGTATTGCTTAAAATCGCTGTGTGTTCACTGCCGTCATTGGCCACCGCCCGGCCGCGTCTCCGCGCTCGTATTTCTTTTTCATCACGAGATATCTCTTAAGTCATTCGTCCAAATTATATGGTTTGAATGGCAATTTTGGTCTACATTAAATGCACAACGTATGTAAAGTTTCATGGCAATTAGATGAGGAATAATACTGCATTGTTAAAAATAGCTTGGCAAATGACTCATCATTTTTTGTCATGGATAAAAGATAAAAATGGTTACTGTGAGTTATCCTTAAGAGATAGACATATGCTATCCCGGACTTTTTTGTAGACCTTTCTATGGTGTATAATACTGTAGTAAATTATTTTGATCTGTCTCGTAGGGTTTCGTCAGCGTTTGCAATGAAAGCGCACAAAAAAAAAATGTTTATTAAGGACATTACATTAGAAACCTCTAAAATTATCGGTGTTACTCTAATATATTATACATGTATAAACCTTCCTGTTGAATCACTCTATCTATTAAAAAAAGCTGCATCTAAATCCGTTGCATAGTTTTAAAGATCTAAGCATACATAGGGACAGACAGACAGCGGAAGCGACTTTGTTTTATACTATGTAGTGGTTGTACGAGAGGCCAACAACAGAAGATTAAAGTGACCATGCATTTTTATCATTAAGATATTCGTCTACATTATAATAACCTTTCTTCATCAAACGTTTTTTCACTACTATTTTAAACTTATTAAGGCTGTCAACCAAATCCTGAGGAATTTTGTTAAATATTTTGATACATTTGCCTACAAACGAATTAACAACTTTATGTAGTCTAATTTTTGTCATTGCCAGTTTATTTTTATTTCTTGTATTAAAATTATGGTTGTCGGATTCTTTTTTGAAGAGTTCTATGTTCTTCCGTACATATAAGATGGTGTCGTAAACATATTGAGAAGCAACTGTTAAAATATTAATTTCTTTAAATAGTTCTTTCAGCGAGTCACGAGGTCTGAGTCTATAGATTGCTCGTATAGCTCGTTTCTGTAATATGAATATTGTCTCAATATCGGCAGCTGAGCCCCACAGCAGCAGACCATATGACATAACGCTATGAAAGTGGCTAAAATAAACTAACCGTGCCGTTTTTTCATCAGTTAGTGACCTTGTCTTTCTAACTGCATAGGCAGCTGAACTAAGTCTTCCTGCCAAGGCTGTGATATGAGAACCCCATTGCAGTTTACTATCTAGAGTTATCCCAAGAAAAACTGTGGTATTGACTATTTGAACTAATTCATTATTGAGCGAAGCGAAGCGGAGCTCAATCGGCGACAAGTGTAAATCGTTTGTGCGTCTACTCCTCCGAAACGGCTCGACCGATTTTGACCAAATTTGGCATGCTAGCCGACATCATACCCGGGAGTGCATATATCTGAAATCATGCAATAGAGCTGACCACGGAGGAATAATCACCGAAAATGTCCCGGACATCGACAAAAAAGTTCTTTAACATTTAGCTGGAAATTCCAAAATTGGCTCGCGGGTGCAAGACATGCAGCTGGTGGGTTCAGAAAAACGATTTTCGAAATCGAATGCACCATCGAGGAATAATCACCGAAAAACCAGATGATTAAACGGTTGCCATGGAAACACGTGCGTCAACAATGAAATTTTCATTCGATTAATTATGGAATTTAAGTGTTCGATTCTGATTCTGATATGTAATAAAAACATTTGCTCCGCTCAATATTTGCAATTAGCAGCATGCATTGCATACCTAGTTCATAGTAATATGAGTATCCACCTGTCTAACATTGGGCATAGTAAAGGAGATTGCCCAGAAGCCGTTTCTTTTTAAAAACCTAAATAAAAAGTGTATGGCTACCTAATTAAATTGATAAATCATATAATATTTTTTTAACAATCTTTTAATTAACTCGAACAAAATCGTATGTGGCGTTTAAAATTTGATATAATTCGTGGTGTAATCGTTTTTAATTGTCTTCTTACTCAAATGCATTTCGGATCGGATGTCATAATTAGAATTACGATCCAGCAGTGCTACTCAGAAATCGGTTACGTCGGATGTCCGACCGACCCGAACGTATTAACAGTAAAATCAAATTCATAGACAAATATCATAAGAGTATCGGATCGAATGATATGAAGAGGTGGTGAAGTTCTTACTAAACTTTTTGAAAATATTATTATCGACATTTTGAAATACTGTTTTTTTTTGTAAGAAAACTACAGATTTAAAGTAAACGTATGTTTTTTCAAAAAGCAAATTGAATAACAGACTCAATTTACTAGTTTTAATAATTAAATAACGTAAAAAAATGTTTTGAAGATTTACATAAAGTCCAGGCTAAATTGACAAATAATAAAAAAGCAATTAAATCAAAAGTCAAAACAAATGTCCTCTTGACAATTTGGTACCTATTTTTTAGAAATTCTCTTAATCTTAGATTATTAACCTGTAAACCCACACAAAAAAACTTTAAAAAAGAAGGGAGCACGGGCGGGTGATGACATCGTGACGTTGTCTTACTATCTTGTAGAAAAAAATTAATTACTCTACAACCAAACCATATTTTACGATTCTGTAAACGGCAATAGGTTTATTGATATATATTAATTGATGATCAAGCCCCAAAAAATGAATAATAATGCAAACAAATTATTTATTCTAGTAGTCCAAAATTTGGAAACCACGTTGTTGGCTAAATTTCAAGGTATGAATGAAAATACAAATGAATTTCAAAGAACAAGGACCTATGCTATCTAATAACGTAAATAATTTAATAAAAGACCTCAAGATGTTTATAATAACACCACATAAAACTCGACCCGCCGAAATATAAAATACAACTAGGGATGTACCTATCCATAATCGGGGCCTGAGGACGGCGGGATCGCCACCCACCGTCCTTACAGAAGCAGGCTAGAAGGGTTGCGTGCTGCGGGGCCTTTGCCCCGTAGCACGTCAACCTACACATTTTAGAATTTTATCGATAGTTGTTCTTTTTGTAAGGTACCTATGTAGTATACTAAATAAAAATACAAATAATAAAACTTTGTTTATTTATTTATTATTTATATATTTAAATATATAAAATTAATCCCTATTTCCCTTCCTAAGAAAAAAAATTGTTAAAAAAAACAATGCGTTACGAAGTTCGCCGGGACAGCTAGTTTATTTATAAATCATTGCAAACATGGGTTACAACAACAGATGTTATATCAGTAATTTATAGATTCACCATATTTTACCATAATACTAGGCTCAGGCTCAGGCTGATATGACCATTACATCAATTTCCGTATATTATAATAAAACAACTTTATTTACAGAATAGCACAGATCTATTTTATATATTTCTGAATAATTTTATTCATACTTTGACATGTCGTCATAGTGACACTTTTATTTTTTTTGACACTATTAATTTTATTAGTAATTATTGTTTTAAGACCAAAGATAGTATTTATCTTATGAAGTCAGACAAAAATAAAATTGCTACATTGCTAGCAAATAATATTAATTTTTGGACGAGTTTACATTGTAAACAAAGTAATATACCTACAGATTTGTTAGGTACTTGTAGTAATAATTTAGTATGTATAACAAATGATTTAAACTGAACATCCAGACAACAGGAATACTAGAGCTAAAGATGGCTCATCAAAATATAGAAGGTCTTTCTGGCAAGGAATTAGTAGTGGAGTTATTCCTAGAGGAATTAAATGTAATATTTTGTGTTTGACTGAACATTGGCTCAAGGAGAGTGAGATGATGTTCAATATAAACAACTACAATATTGCAAGTTGCTTTAACAGGAAGTCTGCGATTAAAGGTGGCTCCATGGTCTTAATTAAAAATGGTCTCCGCAGCAAAGAGCGGTCTGACATAGTTAGACTTTCTGTTGAGCGATGTGCTGAGGTGGTCTGTGCCGAGCTTGACCAGTATATAGTAGTTTGCGTATACAGTCCACCTAACAGTGATTTTAGTGTATTTACCAAGGTCATGGACCAGGTTCTAGGGATTGCGTCAAATAATAGGAAGAAGTTAATTGTGTGCGGAGACTTCAATGTAAACATCCTAAAACAGTGTAAGAAAAGTACTCAATTTTTAAATTTATTTGGTAGTTACAATATGGAAAATATTTTCTGTGAGCCGACTAGAGTCACAGAAACAGCAGCCAATTGCCTGGATAATTTTTTTACGGATTGTGAGTGCTTAAGCAAGTCTGTAATTAGTAAATTGCCATCAGATCACTGTGGTCAAATAGTATCCTTTCCCAAGAGTAATAATAGTCAGTATAATGAGAAAATTATGTGTAGGCCCATAACCTCTAACAGAATTAAAGAATTCAAAAACTTGTTTGAGAAAAAGCTTAATTCTATAGTTTATATAGGTAATAATCCTGAGGTCCATTATAATAGTTTATTTGGTACATTATCTGATGCTTTTTCAGACACATTCAAACAAAAATGCCAAAATCGTAGTGTTAAAACGAAATTTTGAGAATGGGCAACAGTAGGCATTTATAAAAGTAGACGAACGCTGTTTGATCTATATGCAGAAAAACGATACAGATTTGATCAAAGTTTCATTGAATATGTTATGAATTACTCCAAAGTATTCAAAAAAGTATGTAGACAGGCTAAATCCATTCACATCAAAAGGAAAATAATTGAGGCTCAGGAAATTTGGTTTTACTCGCGGAAAATCTACCACCGATGCGGGAGTAACCCTTTTTAGCTTGATTTACGATGCATGGGAGGGATCGCAGGATGCCATTGGGGTATTCTGCGATCTGTCTAAAGCATTTGATTGTGTTGACCATCAGACACTATTGTTAAAGTTACGTCGGTATGGTTTTGACAAAAAATCCTTAGAACTATTAGGATCTTACCTGACAGATAGGCTGCAGACTGTTCATGTGAACAACGTTAAGTCAAACGAAACTAACGTCAAAATAGGTGTACCTCAGGGATCAATTCTAGGGTCTTTTCTCTTCTTGGTTTATGTTAATGACTTGCCTTGCATGATCGAGGCACAAGCTGGCATAGTAATGTTCGCGGATGATACATCACTTATATTCAAAGTAAATCGGCATAGTACAGATACGAATAATGTTAATAATATTTTAAATGATATTTCAAATTGGTTTTCTACAAACAACCTATTGTTGAATGCAGAAAAGACTAAATGCGTTAAATTTACAATGCCCAATGTCAGACAAGCAAACGTCCATGTCGTGCTGGGTAGCCAAAGGTTAGAATTTGTTAATAACACTACCTTTTTAGGAATAACAATAGATTCTAAATTACAATGGGGTGACCATATCACCATTTTAGCTAATAAGCTTAGCTCTGCTGCATATGCTGTGAGACGGATTAGGCAGTTGACAGATGTAGCTACTACTAGGCTAGTTTACTTTGGTTACTTCCATAGCTTGATGTCCTATGGAATACTACTTTGGGGAAATGCAGCAGATATAGAAACAATGTTTATATTACAAAAGAGGGCAGTCCGTGCCATTTATTGTTTAGGTAAAAGAGATTCTCTTAGGGAGCGATTTAAAGATATTAATATTTTAACTGTAGCTTCCCAATATATATTTGATAACATACTGTATGTCAGGAAAAATATATCTAGCTATACTAAAGTAAGTGACGTTACAGACAGAAATCTACGTAATAAAAATAAACTACTCCCTCCGTGTTATCGGCTTAGCAAGGTTAGTCATTCTTTCAAGGGGGAAGGTATACGCTTTTATAATAAATTGCCTGAATCGGTCCTTTGTATGCCCGATAATAAATTTAAAAACTTTATAAAGACCACTTTATGTCAAAAAGCATATTATAAGACAGTTGATTACCTTAATGATAAAAGTGTCTGGCTTGAGCATGGTGCAGGCGCCTCCTAAAATGCCGTAATTGTAGCATATTTTGTACTTAGGCGACTAATATTTTTTTTGTTGTATTATACACTCTTTTTGATTTTGACACGAGACCAATGTACATTCGTCCACATTTAGTCTTAAGAAAATGTGTAAATGAGTCAATTATTTGAAAAGAGTGACCGAGAGTTTTATTGCCAGGTTCTTTCTCTCGGTTCTACTAATTGCTTTGCGAATCTGGCAGTACATGTAAATATAGAAGCAATGACATTTTTAATTTTAAGTACTTACTGACGTTTGTAAGAGCCATTTAGTGACCTATACAAATAAATAAATCATTTCATTTCATTTCATTTCTATTGTTATAGTGATTTTGTCCTTTTGTGTTGTTGTTTTGTCATCTATTAGACAAGTCTAAAACAAAAATAATTTATTCATTTAGGTCACAAAGGTCAAAATATCTGCCAAAACTACCACCACATTGGAAGATGAGTAGTCATCTTGAGTAAGGCACAATTTATACATATATCTCACATACTGGTTGCCTGAGCCTGTGCCTCGGGCTGTATTAGCACTAAAACAAACACTCGAAACACTCTTGCATGCTTTCATTTAAAATACCTATCACAATAGAAATTATGGATAATTGGGTGAAATTGATATGGTGAAGACTGCATTACTGTGGTGATGTGTGATTGTATGAAATGATTTAAAGGAGTTCTTTATACACAGTGGCACGCGGCAACTTTCGCATTCATATGGCCATTTTATGGACTTTCGATGTTCTTTAAGACAAACAACACAACGTTTAGCAAAATTACGATTACGCGCGGTACTACTCTCTGGTGGTTCTAGTAAAACGGGCCAATGTGTAGAATTAACTAACCTATTGGGTTAATTGTTTATGCGTAGACCTATTGATGGAAACAGTATGCCTACGGTTTTGGGGACAATATAAAAGATGGTTTGTGAGGATGGAATCTACAAGCTGAAGGCAATTAAATCAAAAGTCAAAACAAATGTCCTCTTGACAATTTGGTATTTTTTAGAAATTCTCTTAATCTTAGATTATTAATTCAAAATTATTATAAAATCTAAGGGATAAATATGTGGGGCGGGGCCCCAAGAGATTCGACTACGTCCTCGCCGTCCGCCCTGGACCCCAACTTGACCACGGTAACGCAGTGGCAAGTTGGGTGACCGAACGTCGATATCGAGACTTGAGTGGCCAACATTGAGATGAATTGTGCTATCATGGATATGCCTGACGAGACCCCCGGTACTGACACTGCCCTTTCCCGGGCAGTCTCAGCCGACGACCTACCGCATGAAACACGGAATTCGATGCCTCTTGATTTGGGGGCTCGCGTCGCGCCGCCTAGTTGCAGCGTGACGTCGACGCCCCAAGGAAATGTTGCTGCTGGGACTGACGGTGGGTCAGCTCCCAGTAGTGTGAAGGTTAAGGGCCGTTCTGCTTCGCAGAAGAGGACCCTCGAGAAGGAGGGACCGCCACGCGACCGGAGCACTAGTTGCTCTGGATGGGGGTCCCTCCTCTCCAGCGATTCGGAGGAGGAGGTGCCGGTAAAGACGGTGCGCACGCGTAGCGGCGCCTACCGTATGCGCCCGCCAACACCACCCCCGTCATCTGTCCCGTCCCTGCGCAGTCGCAGGGATATCGGTGTGCCGCCCGCGCGGGAGATAATGAGTATCTTCTCCCGCATGAACGCGGCCATGCGGGGGAGTAAAAATATGTCGGGGAGGAAGAAGATTGTGGCTTCACTGGTGGATGAAGCCCAATCCTCCCTCGACAAGCTCCTCGAGCGGAGCGTCACAGAGGAGGAGGCGAAGCTCCGCAAGCAGGTTGCGAGCCTGGAGGTGGAGCTCACTGCCTCCCGAAAGGAGATGGAAGATCTCCGTCGGGAGGTCGCTGAGTTGACCAAAGCGGTCAAGGCACCCCCAGGTCCCATGCTACCTCCTCCTCTGACGGCTGGACCAGCGCCGAAGACGGCGCCTAGGACTGCGCCCACCATGGCGCCCGGCTCGCCGCCGAAGCCTGTACCGACTACGGTGCAGGTCCTGACGGCGATCGAGAGGCGCCTCGCGGTCCTGGAGGACCGGGCGTACCGCCCTCCGCTAACGCGCCCCGCGTTTTCATACGCGACGGCTGTTGGCGGTGCTCCCGCTCCCGGTCCTAGCGGCACACCTGCTGTCCGCCGCCCCGCTCCGCCCCCGTCCGCTTCGGTGAGCCGGATACCGGCCGAGACCGCGGCCCAGGCGCGGAAGGCCAAGGGGCGCGGCAAGAAGAGTGGCACCCCTGCCGCCTCCTCTTCCTCTATCGTCGCTCCCGCTGCTTCCTTACACCCCTCCAGACGGGAGGGATGGGAAGTAGTGGGAGCCAAGAAGAGGAAGACGAAGGCCGCAAAGAAAGCGGCCAAAGCCGCCGCGGCGAAGGCGCCGAAGAGGCCCCGCCCTCCTCGCTCCACCGCCGTCGTCCTGACGGTGACGACGGTAGGTGTGGAGAAGGGGGTGGGGTACGCCGACGTACTGAGGACTGTGAAGTCCTCAGTCAACCTCTCGGCCCTCGATATACAGGGGGGGCTCCGGTGCAAGAAGACACGCACCGGGCCTCGCCTCCTCGAGGTCTCCGGCGCCTCCAGCGGCCCTAAAGCTGACGCCCTAGCGGCTCAGCTTAGGGACGCGCTGGACCAAGAAGCCGTCCGCGTCACCAGGCCCACCAAATGCGCCGCATTGCGCATCACGGGTCTGGATGACGCGGCCACGACGGAGGAAGTTGTCTCCGCCGTCGTGGAGGCGGGCGGCTGCCCCCGTGACCAGGTGAAGGCTGGAGATATCTCCTTCGGCTCCACTGGTCACGGGATGACAGTCGTCCAGTGCCCCGTCGCGGCGGCACTGAAAGTGGCGGACGGACGAAGCCTCCTCGTAGGGGGCTTCCTAAAGGCGCAGGTGCACCTCCTTCGTGCCCGGGAAACCAGATGTTTCCGGTGCATGGTGGTGGGGCACTTAGGAGTGCAGTGTACAGCGGAAGTCACCGTGGGCGATCGGTGCTTCCGCTGCAGCCGGCCCGGTCACAAGGCAAGTGCCTGTGACGCCCCGCCTCGCTGCTTTAGATGCGAGGCGGAGGGCAAGATCGCGGATCACCGGGTCGGCAGCACAACCTGCGCCGCCTCGAAGCCAAAACCTCGTCCGTCCGCTGAGAGCGGTGGGGGTGCCGCCCTTGCGCGGCCAGTTGCTTCGCGGCGGGATGCGGTTATGGACGTCAATTAATGTCTGACGCCCGTATCCGTATCCTGCAAGTGAATTTGAACCACTGCCGTGCTGCTCAGGATCTTCTGTACCAGAGCATCCGGCAGTGGTCCATAAACTTGGCCGTGGTCGCCGAGCCGTACTACGTCCACCCGGGAAGCCCGGTGGACGAGGACGGCTCGGCCTGTTGTATCTTTGGGGGGTCCGCCGCAGACAACTCGCACCTTGCGATCATTGCAAGGGGCCGCGGGTGTGTTGCGGCGGACTATGATGGGTTGGCAGTCGTGGCCACCTACATCTCGCCGAACATTGACGAGTCTCAGTTTGAGCTATGGCTCACTGAGCTCGACGTCGTCTTCGCTGCGTGCCGTCCTCGCCCTGTCCTGCTCCTGGGAGACTTCAACGCCTGGAGTGAGGCGTGGGGCTCCCGGGAAACCAGGGACAAGGGGAGGCTTCTTGAGGACTGGACCAGAACACGTGGTCTGGAGGTCCTCAACCGGGGGAATGTCGCCACCTTTTGGCGGCGGGGGGGGGAATCGATCGTGGACGTAACGTTCGCATCCCCTGACCTCGCCCGCCGTATTACAGGCTGGCGCGTGGAGGAGGGTGAGGAGACGCACTCGGATCATCGGTACATCCGGTTCGATGTCGTCCCCCCACCTGACCTCCCACAGCCGGTGGCAAATCCCCCGGATCCGCGTTGGGCACTTCACCATCTTGATCGGGAGGCTCTCCTGGAGGCATCCATCGTGCAGGCCTGGATTCCGGCACCGGACCGGCCTGCCGATGTGGATGCCGAGGCGGAGTGGTTCAGGAGAGCCATGTCGCAAATCTGTGATGCGGCGATGCCTAGGGTTACACCCAGACCGGCCAGGAAGCAGGTGTACTGGTGGTCGCCGGAGATTGCAGAGCTGCGCGCAGCATGCATCTCCGCCCGCCGCCGGTACACCAGGTTTCGCCGGAGGCGTCGCCGCCCAGACGACGCGGCAGCCCGAGAGGCGGAGCTTTTTCAGGCATACAGGGAGGCTAAAGGTAATCTCCAGGAGACGATAAAGCGGGCCAAGACGGCGGCCCGCGAGGAGCTCCTGGAGACCCTGCAGCAGAACCCATGGGGGCGCCCGTACCTACAGGTCAGGGAGAAACTCCGACCTAGGGCGCCCCCACTGACCCAGAGTCTCCAGCCGCAGCAGCTGGAGCGGGTCATGTGCTCCCTGTTTCCGACGAGCGCGGAGGAGCACGTCCCTCCGCGCATGGCTCCGTCTCTGCCCGACGCGGATAGCACCAGCGAAGACGACGTACCCGAAGTCGGGGTGGGGGAGCTAGGTGCGGCAGTACTCCGGCTTAAACGCCGGAAAATCACTGCCCCCGGACCCGACGGCATTCCTGGCCGTGCATGGGTCCTGGCCCTCGAAGAACTCGGGCCTCGACTGATGGGGCTCTTTAGCGCATGCCTCGAAAGGGGCCAGTTTCCCAAGGTGTGGAGGACGGGGAAACTGGTCCTGATCCGTAAGGCGGGGCGGCCGGTGGACTCACCGTCCGGATACCGGCCGATCGTGTTGCTCGACGAGGTGTGTAAGCTCTTTGAGCGCATTATCGCGGAACGCCTCGTCGAGCATCTCACGAGTGTGGGGCCAGACCTGGCGGATAACCAGTTCGGTTTCCGTCGGGGACGCTACACCGTGAGCGCGATCATGCGCGTGAAGAGCCTGACGGAGGAAGCAGTCTCGCAGGGCAAGGTGGTGGTGGCGGTGTCTCTTGACATCGCCAACGCGTTCAACACCTTGCCATGGAGCTGCGTTAGGGAGGCGCTCGTGTATCACGAAACGCCTCTCTACCTCCGTCGTATTGTCGGGGCCTATCTCTCGGAGAGGGCCATAGCTTTCCCCAGCTGGCTCGGGCCAGCTCGGCGAGATGTGTCGTGCGGTGTTCCGCAGGGGTCGGTCCTGGGGCCGCTTCTGTGGAACATCGGCTACGACTGCGGGGTGCGTTGCCTAGGGGTGTCGGCGTAACATGCTACGCCGACGATACCCTCGTCACGGCGCGGGGTGCAACGTACCAGGAGGCAGCACTCAAGGTCACGACGGGTGTTGCTCGAGTCGTGGGTCGGATACGGCGGCTGGGACTGGAGGTGGCCTTGCACAAGTCCGAGGTTCTGTGTTTTCACAGACCTCGGAACGGTCCACCAGAAGGTTCCAGCATAAATGTGGGAGGCGTTAGCATCGGCATCAAGCCCTCGATGAAGTACCTAGGGATCGTACTTGATAGCCGATGGAACTTCGGACCACATTTCCGAAGTTTGGTCCCCAAGGTGACGCAGGCATCGGTCGCGCTTTCGCGACTGATGCCCAACCTAAAGGGACCCAACGCCTCCTGCAGGAGACTGTACCTGGGGATCGTGCGGAGTATGGCCCTATACGGGGCTCCCGTATGGGCGGATAGGTTGGCGGTCAAGGGGAACGTGACTCTGTTAAACAGACCACTTAGAACCTTGGCCGTCAGAACCGTACGGGGGTACCGCACGATCTCCGGAGAGGCTGCATGTCTCCTAGCCGGGACCCCTCCATGGGACCTGGAAGCGAGAGCCCTTGCGTCATTGTTCCAATGGCGCAAGGAGGCGCTGGAGCGGGACCACAGGCCTGCGTCTCGAGAAATCGAGGACCAGCGGTCCCAACTCCGCCAGGATCTCATGGAGTCATGGAGGGTGCGACTTGAGCAACCCAAGGGGGGTGCCATCTTCATCGCGGCGGTGAGACCGATCATGGACGATTGGCTGCAGAGGCAGCATGGTGACCTCACGTACCGTGCGACGCAGATGGTTGCCGGGCATGGATGCTTCGGTAGCTATCTGTTTCGCATGCATCGTGAGGTCACACCCCGGTGTCAACACTGCGAGGTTTCCGACGACGACACCGCACTCCACACGTTGGTGGAGTGCTCAGCGTGGGCGAGTCAGCGCCGGGACCTCGTAGTGGGTCTGGGCGTGGATACCCTCTCGCTGGGGACCATGCTTCAAGCCATGGTATCCAGCGGGAGTAGGTGGAACGCGGCCGTGTCCTTCTGCGAGCAAGTCATGCTCGCGAAGGAGGCGGCCGGGAGGGAGAGGGAGCGTACCCTCCCCGCCGAGTTCCGTAGTCGGCGGCCAGGCCGCCCCAGACTACGCGACTACGCCCAAGACTATCGTCCTCCATTATCGGGGCCTGAGGACGGCGGGATCGCCACCCACCGTCCTTACAGAAGCAGGCTAGAAGGGTTGCGTGCTGCGGGGCCTTTGCCCCATAGCACGCAACCAGATTCACTCACTGACGCGGGATAAAACCCGACCCCAATGACGCGGGATTCTCGCCCCGACCAAACACCCGCAGAGACCACAGGGGTGGTCAAAGTCCGCCGGGCGCCACTGGACATACCCTCTGCTAGTAACCAGGGACGCCCGGCAACGGACGTTAGAGCGGCCGCGGCCTTGGGCCGCGGGATTAAAAAAAAAAAAAAAAAAAAAAAAAAAAAAAAAAAAAAAAAAAAAAAAAGGGATAAATATGTAATGTTTCTCTTAGAAATTCATAGACTTGTGATTGGTGATTAATATCGTATTTTAGTATTGTAGTTTCAAGCGATGGTTACAAAACACTATTCGACTCGTTTGACGTATGACTGAAGACCTTGCTATGGACTACAATGGAGTATCAAAAGCGATAACATCGACACCAAGATTTGACACAAAATTTTTCAGTGACACCAAGATTTACCTTGATGAAATTATTCTTGGATGATTGCAATAAGTAGATCGTAAATGCATTGGTTTACTTTTAATATTACACTGAGAACAAAATGAAGCAGTGTGCTGTGGTCATTATACCTACCGAGTTACCTGAGTTACCTGGTAGGAGGGCAGTGGATGTAAAAGTCAATAGGAAGGAGGAATAATTGTTATAGACTGTTATGAGTTAATTTTTTAAATAATAAATGACGTCGAACTTAGAAAATTCCTTTTAATTACTACAGTTTCTTTAATATATTTTCTATGTACCTATAATGTTTGTAGGTACCTATTTATAAATAAATATGTATGTTTGTTTATCAGTTATCTAGATCCTATGTATGTTTATTAGTTATCTAGATCCTAGATACGTGATTTTGTATATGTGGTTGATTGGTTATAAGTACCTAATAAAAGTTTAGACTAGATGACGTTGTGTGAGAATGTCCAAAATAAATATTTATATCCAAGAAAGGGTATGCAGAGGTATTTGTACATCCACTTTTCACCAGAGGCGTACATGCCGTTTAATTGCCAGTATCTTGTCCGTTGATCGGAAGGTGCATCGCTTACAAGTGGGTATACCCAATGATGTGGCCGCCCCATTGTCAGGGTTATTTATAAGTGTGTCGGAACTATTACTTCTGTCTTATTTGAATTAAATCCATGTTCATCGATGTAACGATTAGCACTTTTTGAACAAAATTGATTTGACGGATTGATGGGCATTTGCTTCAAAACTAACCTCTAATTTTAACGGCAAAACGAAGAATGAGAGAAAACCCCACAAAATAACAGAATATTTTTTAAGTCCTATGAAAGTACGATATCAATCCAATTTAATATCCGATTTTCACTGTCATACAAAATTATGTGTTACGAAACGGTGGTCTATTGAAATGTGGGCAATCGCCTTTTACACATTTTGTTTGCTTCGCATTGATCAGCAAGTTGTTACTTGTGAACCAATGCAGTATTTTCGAAAGGGTGTTATTTACATCGTCTAGTACTACTTTTTGTCTATCACTTTTAAAAATTAATGATGCGTCATCAGCAAATGATACTATTTCATAAAGATTTTTAGTGAAGTAAGGAAGATCATTTACATATATTAAGAATAAAAGGGGTCCTAAGGAGCCCTGGGGTACTCCCATGGAAATGAGGCGCCAGAAGAGTCGGTGCCATTAACGTTAACTTTTTGTACTCTACCAGTGAGGTAAGACTCCAGTAAGCCAAGTGAGCTGTTCGAAACACCATAATACCCTAATTTTAATAACAAAGTCTCATGATCAACACAATCAAAAGCTTTTGATAGATCACAAAATATACCAATGGCATCCTGCTTTTCCTCCCATGCATGTTGCACAAGTGCAATTCCTGCATCCGTTGTGTTCCTGCCTTTAGTGAAACCAAACTGTTTGTTATGAAGTAACTTATTGTCTGTAAAATGTGAAAGCAATTGATTAAATATTATTTTTTCAAAAATTTTACTGTTTTAAATTTTCGACATGAGGGTTGGGACTATGCAGATACTCCCAACCCTCAGGTCGAAAATTTGAAGGATCACTTTTGTCTCCTGCTTTGAATAAAGGAATGATTTTACTGTACTTCATAAGATTAGGAAACTGAGTTTCATCTATACATTTATTGAATACTAGGGGTCGCCCGCGACTTCGTCCGCGTGGTAATTTGGATTTATTCCCGTTCCCGTCGCGCCGCGTCATATTATGCGCTTCAGACCCACGGTACCCCTGGCCATACCCCTGGTGGTGTCTTTGTCTCGTATAATTGATATAATTTCCTTCTACTTTTATAGATTCCAGGCGTAGCCCAATCACTAAATTTAGTTTTGAATTGATTTACATTTATTGTTTTTTTTTGTGAAAATGTTATTACAATTGTATTTGATTACTCCGAACAAATCTCCGTATAGTGTAACGTGGTAGATTTTCGTGAGTTTGGTAGAATCTCACAGACGACAAAGGGTCGTTTGTCGAGTCAATAAAAAAGTTGCGAGGCGACGCGTGTGGAGTGACCGCCATTCATTCACGTTGATTCACGTCTCGGAGCTGACAAGGCGAGTGTGAATCCTGTAAAGGTTTCGCTGTTGAAACCAATGAAGTGTTGAGAGGCGACTAGGTCGTGCTGAATAAGGTATGTAGTTAGGATTCCTTGTTTGTGTGACTTTGGCATCGATTGGGAAACACGTGCAAAAATGAAAGTCTTTGTTCTTTGTTCTAGGGTTTTTACCATATGGCACATGTTTGGGAGAGGTTGGGTAACGCAAAGACGTGATATCGCCGGATAGCGGTAAGTATTTCGACACCTGCACGCCGGGCGTCGACACCCGTTAAATTAGGTACTCATCTCCCACGTGTGTTTTCGAGGGAATCAATGCCATAAGCAACGTGTGATCTAACACGAACTACACCGTCGTGTTACATCAGCAACAGCAACAGCAAAGTTCATCGTCATCGAATCAACGTCGAATATTCTCGGCGCCGTCGGTTGTGGCTGCGTGAGTCGGCGATCCCGGCTGTACACCGGGTCTGAGTGCTCCGCGCCTTTCGTCCCTAGCTGGTCACCGCCACGCCGCGCCGCCAGGATTCTGCGGCACGCCCCGCAGAAGGCTGGACGCGCGGCCCGGATCTCAGCTAAGTGGTTTTTTAGTACGCCTAACGTTGGGGAATCACTTCCTCTCCCTTGTTGCCTCCGTTGGGGTGTAGGAACGGAGTTCCTTGGGCAGTAGGGGCCAGCCTCCTCCTCTGCCGGATCGCCTTCGTGGCGAAGTAGTAGATGCGCGCACTCAGCGATCCTGGAGGTCGCCGGCATAAGTGCCGCATTTGGTAGGAGTCGTACCTCACCTGCTACATATTACATACTACATTTCAAGCCTGCTTCATACCTTACATTTAAGGTAATATTATATAATTGTTGTGTCGATACAGATTGATAGGTTAACGTTTGAGTAGATTATAATATCCCGTGGAGACTCCGATAGTGGGGTCTCCTCATAATAATTTAAGATAAACTTAAATCGAGCTTGTACAAGCTCTTATTTTGCATGTAACATTTTACCTAATGTTTGTATGGTAGTATATCATTGCACACCATCTAACTTCTATCCCACGTCTCATGCGTTTAGCTAGTGTTCGTTAAACCAGGAGTTTATATTTATAGGATAATAAATGATGTATACTGGTTAAGGATTGTTTACTTATTTATTTTCCTCTAGTCTGTATATGGTAAGTACCTTTTATATATATAGACCTTGTAACACGCGTCCCACAGAGAGACCAGCCGGTAAGGAATCACTGCGGGGCGCAAGCGTCCTCGTGGTTCCCCGTATGGAAGAGTGTTTGAGGACCACCGGGACGCTGTGTGCAACGGCTTGGTTCATGTGACAACTCTCAACCTCTAGTTCCCTTTAGGAGTCCTTTAAGAGGCCAGTCGGGGCACATACAACGTTACAATAGAACATTCGGGTTTTTATCATTATTCAACTTCAAAAGAGGTACTTTATTCTTAAAGTTTTCTTTAAATTTTTCTAGTAGATATATTATGTTGTGATTGGTCTACTCTACATATAACATGATAATGGAACATGTTGGTACTTAACCCTAGACTCCTAACGTTCGAACTTAAATCTAGCTAACTGACCTGCATGATCTGAAAATAAAATGTATTATTGATTTCTCATCTACATCGCTGTTAGAAAAAATATTATCCAAGCAGGTAGCTGATGTGGCTGTGGTGCGAGTTTGTTCACAAAAAAGATTATGTAAGCTAAAAGTTAATTTTTATTTTTTATTTATTCATTTATTATCAGGCTACGACAGAAAAGTTACAGATCTTATATTAACTTATTCTGCGGCCCATAGATAAATACCTTAAAACTAAAAATTCATATAATTATATCTTATAATAGAACACACTGTTTGTTTTTTACACGGGTGTCGTGTTACACTTCGCGTAAGGTAACGTGCCGCGAAACCGTCTATACACGATACCTTTCGGCCAAAACTCTTCCTTAAGGAACACGTCGAGATGATGAGTCGGCACCCTAGTCACGAACGACTTAAAGTTCGTGTTGTGGCGCGAATCCAACCTCTCGACGCTCAAGGCCCAGTTGGTCTTCGTCCTGATGTACTCCACGATCTCAATATCCTTCGTGGAGTGATGAAGTCGGGACACGTACAGTAACGTACTCGGTATCGCAGGACGTAACAACATATTAGGCCCTGCCAGACCCGTACCGCACTGGTTTCGACATGGAGGCTTCCGCTTCTTCTTCTCTACCTTGATGAAGCCATCCTTGTCGCACGCGTCCTTTTTCAGGATCTTCGGTTTCGGCAGAAGGGGCTCCTGTCGTTTTTTACCTTCTTCCTGCCTGCTTCTAGGTTCAGCGGGTTTTTTGGTTGCGGCTTTGTTAGCGTAGGAACCGTAGGAACGATTAGGTGATGACATACCTACTTGACCCACAACCTTCCCCGCTACCGCTGACGCAACGGGGACAGCGGCGAAGCAATTCGCCCTGTCTGCAAACTCCACTACCGGTGTAGCAAACTCGCTCGGCGACGCAAAACTGCTAAGCGGTGCATTTTGTTCACCACGACGGAGGTTAACGTTCGCGGCATCCGATGACCTACTTGTAGAAATAGTGCTACGTAGTAACACTACCTCGGCCCGCAGCTCACCAATCGTGCGTTCTGACGCTTCCATCTTCAAGTCCATTGCGGCCAGGCTTGCTTTCAAGGATGATCCTTAAGCAACCTGGTGACGTCGACGTGATCAAATGTCACAGGAGGCAATTTGTGTAAATTTTTGGCGACGAAAGCAGGCACGTCGTCCGGGTCGGTCACCTTCAGTAAGGTGATGATGTCCTGGATACTCTTCTCGGTATCATCTCTCCGTCGAGGTGGCATCTCGTCGAGCTTACCCAGCGTCTGGAATAGTAGTCTCTTACTACTACTCACATCCTCTTCTTTGAAGTTGGTTTTGCAGATCTGCAGGATGCTAACTTCGTCCATAGTGTCGATGACATGCTGTATAAATGCCAACAACTCGTTGGCTATGAGTGTTTGCGAACTCATAGCGACAGTGTTCGGCGGCGGGTATTGCCGCGCATCGCACTAATTAAATATTTAACTAGCTTGCACTAAGTACGTCCGTACGCGAGGTCGGTACGACACGGACTGTGACTGTGATTTAAAAAGGTTGAGGAAACTTAGCGCGTTCTGGGTGTTTTCTAAAATATTAATATTAAAATCGCCACATACAACTACAGTCTTCTTACATTTACATACCTTTTTAAGGTTTCTTCCATAATGGACTCAAACAGGTAGTAATCTCTAGAAGGAGGTCTATAGACACTAATAATAATATATTGTTCTAGCTACATGATAATTCAATATTTCACTCACTTGTGAGTGCTACTAAATACATATTCCGCTACTTCTTCAGAGTCCGCTATCAACCTAATGCCATTTGCCATTTTAGCTTACAATAGTACTATCCATAGCTTTACTAGATGTAGGCTGATAGAAGTCACTATGACCCGCGAGATCCTAAAAAAATTCAGTTACGTCTAGATTCTAAACCTAGACGTAACTGATTTTTTTTTTGTCCAGGCGCGCGCTGTGGCCTTGCCCGCGAATCTGTTTCCCTGCCATAAGCAAGGCTTTGCTAAAATCTTTATTAATAATATTAATAATCTTTTTAGGTTTACCGTCTTAGGGGCTAAATAGTGTTGTATATACAATAAACATTTAACAGTGGTACTATATGGACATCTAAAAATTCTCGGTGTACAAACAATTATTAATCTAAGATAAAAATCATCAATACATTATAAGTTTAATTAGGTAATATATTGTGTAAAATTGTCAAATAAATTATAGATAATTCAATAAAGTGTATAATTAATTTCAATCTATACTTATAATAAATCTGTAGAGAGGTAAATTCTATACATGAAATATATTTTCAAAATAACTGTCAGGGGGCGATTAGTGATCGATACTGATGCCAAAAATGCACTCAGTAAAATTTTTGTCTGTCTGTCTGTCTGTCTGTATGTTCGTTATAGAAACAAAAACTACTCGACTACTTAAAGCTACACAGAAATCATGTACTACGGAAATGTCCCCCTTAAAATTATATAAAAAATATCCCACGACAGCATATGGCTATCTTTTATGGTTGACTCACAATAACACGTGTAACTCCCGATAGCTTAGCAGTTCGGAGATTTCTGATTATATTTGTCTACTCTTACGTTTATAACACTCTCACTTGTCCCTAACTTAAAACAGTTAATATTATTACTTATTTAATAAAACAAGCATCATAGTTATTTTGGTAGTGTTTAAATATTCGTTCAAATTATTAATAGTTTAAATTTTATTTAGTAGTAGTAGGTAGGTACGCATAGATTGTTAGATACCAATAGGTAGGTTTTGCTAATTTATGTTCAGTTTTTTCTATATTAAGTAGGTATAAAGCGTAGGTACTTTTATTAACAGGTAATTATAGGTAACATTTATTTTTAAGTGAAGTAGGTTTAGGTAGATAGTATTGGACAGGCGTTTTAGCTTTATTTTCATTTCTTTTTTGTTATAAGTGAATTTAATTTTAGGTAGAAGTGAAAATTCTGTACATTGAAAATATAAAAAAAATAAATGGCAGTGGGTTACTAGACCGACATCGAATGCAAAAATGCGACTAAAAAAAATTTTTGCCTGTCTGTCTGTCTGTTTGTTCAGGCATCACGCAAAAACTACCGGTTCGATTACGATGAAACTTGGTATGAATATTCTTTAATATCCTGGGCACCACACTGGGTACTTTTTATCCCGGAAAAGTATATACAATAAAAACAAACTTAATTTTGCGGTTCGACCCCTAGACCCGATTACTGTACCAACCGCAAATAATAAGTTTGTCGTAAGTTTTTTTTTTATATTGGGTTCGCCAAATTGACGCCGCCCGCCTGGTGGTAAGTCGTGACGACGTCTAGCGATTGTGGGTCACTCTCAAAGCACACAATACTATAGAGAGTGGCCCTCAACTTGACGACCTACTGATGTGCCTCTTCACGCTTCGCTTAAAGAACCCAGGGTTATATGTGGGAGGAAACACGTGCACACGTGAACGCCTTCCAGGCCACTATTGTTCGGCAGAGAAACGAACGTTTAAAACGCTCGGTTCTCGCGAACATGCTATCCACTATGTGGGAGTGGCATCTCTGCCCGGCACGCGTTGTTCGGGATTGGAAGGAAGAGGGTGGGATCAGATTGAAGAGCTTTTCAGAACAGGTTACGTCACCCGCTGTGGAGTTCACTAAGGGGCGCTGCACACGGCTAAGATACTATAATATTTTAACTTAAGATACAATATTGCTCGCCATACAATTCAATGGACTATCACACACGACGAAGATAATAAATAATATTTCATATTTTCGTACCTTAAGATGAATTTTTATGGTATAATAGAGGATAAAATAGAAGATATAATAGAGAAACTGTTGTATTTGCCTGGGTTTTATTGCGTTCATAAACGCAATAAAACCCAAAACAATGGTTTTTAGAACCTTTGTCTGTTTGTCTGAATGTTTGAACACGCTAATCTCAGAAACAGTTTAACCGATTTGAATTTTTGATTTGAATTTGTGGTTTGGTTTTCAATCGCTCCATAAATAAAAAAAGTTATGTAGATCTAAAGTAACACGCAAGCGGAGCTGCGGGCAACAGCTAGTCTTCAATAAAATTGTTGTTCAATGTATAAGCTGTTTTAAAAAGTAAAACATAAATACTAAATTAAAACTTTAACGACATTATAACACCATGATAATAATAATATCAGACTCTTTGTGGTGCGGTAGGTAGAAGCAGGACCCTGCGGTTAACTTCCCGGCTGAGAGCGATGTGTGCTGGTGGCATAAGCCTATCATAGATGTTAAGCCGGGGGTTCCTAGGTCCGAGGTAGCCGGAGGTCCTGTTTCTCTCCACCGCATGTCCTGCCACTACGTGAGGAAGGCTATTACCTTCCCCCTAGCCTTTCTATCTAATAACATCCTACCTACACTACCTAAATTAAAATCGGCGGACAGGAACATCTGCAGGTCGCACCGTTGTGCCCCAAAGATGGGACACTCGAACAGGAGGTGAGGCACGGTTTCGTCGACGTTGGCGTCACAGGCACACGACGGACTCGCCCTGCACTTGAAACGGTGCAAGTACGAGGCGAACCCGCCGTGCCCTGTGAGTATTTGGGTGAGCAGGTACTCAGTACCTACTTTGCCGACGAATTTGTGGGCTGCGCGTACGTTAGGGAAAAAGGTGATACCCTAAATCTTGTAGAATCAACCGTATTTTTGGGTATTACTCTAGACAGTAAATTACAGTGGAATGCCCAAATATCGGGTCCTGCAGGGAAACTTAGCTCTGCGGCTTCTTTTGCTATTAGTAAAGTCAGACAGCTCACGGATGTAAAAACTGCCAGCCTGGTTTATTTTAGCTATTTTCACAGTGTCATGTCTTATGGAATCTTACTGTCGGGCCAAAGACCTTATAATACAACGGACATAGGATCTAGAACAAATCGCAAGAAAATAATGTCCCGAGTCGACCTATACATTATACATAGGCATACATAGATATAAACAAATTTCATATTAAAATTTAAACCTTGATTCAACGGAATAGTGTTCACTTTTGTTTGCACTAATTTATCGCATTACGTAGCTTCTATCTGTCCGCCTGACTAATTCACCTTATGCAGCTTATACTTGAACTACGTGAACATAGAAACAATGGAGTAGGTTTATTTTGTTAAAGTCTTTTAAGGATTCCATGATATGTACCTACGTAGGCGTAATAATTAATGTAAGACTACAATAAATTCCATAATCTTATAAATTGTAATTACTTGTTTATGTTAGACGAAATAAGCTGAAAAACTAATTAAGTAACTGTAGTGTATGAATAACAAAAAGGGAATTAATGAATTTAACTAATTATAATATTATAAATGCCAAACTTCTTGCGGGTGTCAAAGTTCTTCCGCTTTCATTACTATTTTCATAACGCTATGTCGCTACGTCTACTACAAGATAGCCGTGTTTCAAGTGACTGAATTAGTTGCTAAAACTGCGCATCATTAATTTATTTTTATCTTATGGTTAATTTTTGGGATACGAAATTATTGGCTACTAGCTGATCACCGTGACTCCGCCCGCGAGATATAGTTATCTCGGCCCCGATTCCCGTGGGAATACATTACCGAGAATCCAAATAAAAAGAAAATAACAGTACATACACGAAATAAAATGACATGTGTAATTATATTTATGACCAAACAATGATACCCTGTGAAAATTAAAAACATTTTTGGGCTTATCTCCTCCATTCAATCAAGGGATTCTTGTACAAGTTTCATAAAGATCGGACCTCTTTTTGTTATGTCCATAAAATGAGCCGAACAAACAAGATTGTTATTTTTTGGATCAAAATATTCTTCTCGCCGTGCTAGGGCAATAATATTTTTCCATTGTGCACAGTGTACTGGATCCCGAGGAAAACTGAAATAGATGTTGGTTCATATAACGAAAAAAAAATCATAAAGAGCCAAGGCGTCTCCACTATAATCTTTGTTCCAAATAGTTTTATCGCTATCGGTAATCCGAATAAATCTGAATGGTCATTTTGTTAGTACATTATTCAGTGAAAATGAAATGGTCTCTTTCTTTTTACTGAGCTTGGGATGAGTTCGAAAGAGACAGATAGGTACTTCGGTATTGGACTGGATTGCAATATTTACTTTTGTCTTTTAATTTATTATCGACGAAATACTGTATTTTAAGTGAAATAATAAATTGCAAATAATAAAACAAAAGCTTATTTACTGAAAATATGATACACCGTCTTCAATTTGCTTTTTTTTCGTAGTTTTTACACGTTTTTACAATACAGTACGGCATTGTGCAACGTGTTGTCGTTCAGTTGTCAAAATCAAGACTGGCGCGCGATTGTTTCTCTTTTAGCGTTTTGTTTCTCTTTTAGTTCGGACACTTTTGAGCGATGATCCGAAATCCATTGTATTTAAAATCATTGTGTCGGGCAAAGCAGCTGATATAGAGATAATTTTATACTCTAAAAGCGAGCTATACGTGCGATTTATAAACTGAATGCACGAGTTTCTCTTAGAGAAAGATTTAAAGAAATAGGCATTTTAACAGTTGCATCACAATATATATATATGCGAATATTATGTTCGTTAAACAGAATATACATTTATACAGTATGAACAGTGACATATATGCAATAAATACTAGAAATAAGCATAAATTGGTTGGGACGTATTATCGTTTACAGAAGGTTCATGACTCATTTGCAGGATTTGGTGTGCGTTTTTATAACAAAATTCTTCTAAACATTTTGAACCTTCCTTTGAATAAATTCAAAGTGGCTGTTAAGACACACCTCCTAAAAAGGCATATTATACTATTAAGGATTATCTAAACGATACAGAGAAATGGCAATGAGTTGCTTGCTCATCACTCGAGCTACATAGGGGCTACTTCTGTTTGAAATGTTGTTTTATTGCTGAAACTCACTTATTATTGTTAAATTATTATTATTATGATATTGTTAGGTATGGTTACTTTGAGATTATGTGGCACCTTTAACTAGTATTTGACTTTTTTGTGAATAACAGAGATCCATAATTTTTAAGTTCACTTGGTCACGTACTGCCCTTGCCCTCTTTTTATTGTTGTAACAGAATCATTGTATTTACTGGCGAATAAAAAGAGTGGCCGTGAGTTTTTCTTGCCAGGTTCTTTCCTCACAGGCTCTACCTATTGCTTTGCGAATCTGGCGGTAAATGTAAATTTAGAAGCATTTTCTTTTTTTGACGTTCAAAATATCTTTATTCATGTAGGTCACAAAGTAACACTTAACTTAGTGTTACTTTGTGACCTACATGAATAAAGATATTTTTTTTTTTTTTTTTTTTTTTTAATCTTTATTTAGGGAGCTTAGCCACAATTATGACTATGTCGCTCCATCATAGCCACTTTTTATGTTACTTGTAATTATACTATAGTTAGTCTTAAATATTCTAAATACAATGTGTACATGGCCTTAGCTGTGTCTGACTGTGGACTGGCCAGGATACTGTTGCACCTACCGGTTTCCATTACACTAATATTTAGCACACAATTTCTTTGTTGTTGGATCCGAACACATTCCATCAATATATGTTGTACGTCCTCAACAATTAATAAAGATATTTTGATTTTGATTTTTGATTTTGAAAAACAACTTCGTCACGCCGGCGACCCCGCCCTCTGTGTAACGCAGATTCCACTCGTCAACCGACTTCTCTCGGAGAATTCGTTTGACGAATGAAACCGGTACTTGGTCGTACGAGGGTCGGGTTTTCAGACTCAACGCGGTACTCTTCGCCAGCTCATCGGCCCTCTCGTTACCCTCCAGACCGGCGTTCGCTTTGATCCATAACAGGGATATTTCCCAGCCCTGGACCTGATGTTGGCCCTGGCCTCAACGGCCAGGCGGTGGGTGGAGGCGTGGTTGGTAACGTATTTGAGGGCCGATCGGGAGTCGCTGATGATTGCGAAGCGTGTACCGGGCCTTTCAGCCGTGAGCCTCGTATTTAATACAAATTCCTAGGTTTATATCGCATTGACATACCGGTGAATTCCAACCTACCTACTAGGTATAAATAGTCTGCTAGGATTCTTCAAAAAGTAAACCTTTAATTTGTATACTTGAATAGATTATTTCTTAGTTAGTCAGTTGGTTTTGTTGCTCTGCATTGTGGCTAGGTGTTCATTATCTTCTCCCTACTAAGCCAATATGTCTACATCCACTCGAGCTGCCACCGCACGTCAATTGCAAATGAAGTTTAAGGGAGTCATGTAATGGTGAAGATTTAGTTTCTGTTTCAAAAAAGTCCGTAGTTTATTTGTTACATTGCGACACTTGTAGTATGCAGTATATAGGTCAGACTGGTAGGTCCTTTGAGGTCCGATATAAGGAGCATTTGTAGGCCTACCGTAACGGCTGTCGGAAGAAGTCCCACTTTGCTAGGCATCTTCTTGATACAGGTCATACCTTGAACAATGATAACACCTTTAAGATTTTGAGGTTGGGTGAGAAGGGGTTCAAGTTGTGTGTCTGGGAGCGCTTGGAAATAGTTAGACGGGATGTGGATACCTTACTCAATGATCAGACTGACTTCCATACATCTCCTTTGCTTCATTTATTTGTGAATAGACAACCACAGTAGTTTGTTGGTTGATGTATGTGGTACACTATGTTTCTGATAATGAGAGAGTTGTTTTTTTTGTATAAAAAATACCTAATTTTATCTACGTAGCCTAACTTAATATTTCTACCCCCGTTTTTGTTTTTGGTGGGTCTGAATCGTAATAACTTTGTGTTCAATTGTTAGTACTGGTATGTGACACATCCTACATCGCGCTAGCGAGATTTACATGTTCATACCTTAAAAACAACTATGTTCTTTTTTTTTTGATGTTATGTTATCCTTTTATTTAAGTTTACAATATATAATATACAATAAGAATTACAATATACAAAATATACATAATTATAGACTAAAAATATTTAAATTTACAAAATATCGTTTAAAAAATCTTCCGCGTCATTGCCGACTGGGAAGGTTCCCAGAATGCTGGCTGTGTTGCCACGTTGGATGGCGATACTTATTCTTTGGGCCAGAAAATAGCCAGCCTTCTGGTCCTGAGAAGCATCGATTAGGTGTTTAGCAATGTCTCAATAAAGGCGGCGAGCACTCGGACCCCATGACCCCAGTGTCCCAACCCCAATCGGCAAATATGTAATCACCTGCTAGGTTAGCATATTTACGCAGTTTAAGGCCTTCAGCCGATGCAGCAGTAGCGCCGGCACATCCGGATGTGCTTGGAAGGTGTGAAGGTGCTAAGGTGTCAACGCATGTAGCGTCCCACACCAAAGGCCTTCCCATCTTCCACGGTAGCAACGACATACCGTCCGGTCTCTTTCCATCGCTTCGTGCTGAACCATTTGGTTCACGTACGGCCGGAAGACCTGCGGTGGAAAGAGCCCTACGAATTATGTCGTTTAGAATAGCGTGCCGAGGTATACGACCTGCGCTTCTGCTACAAGAAAGGCCATGGTGTCCCAGATTATCGACGGCTACTCCACAGATGCAATGATGCGGGGATACACAAGGTGTACCCAGCCGAAGGCAAGTGGCAATGCGGAAGGTTGTGTCGTCCAACATTGTACCGATGTTGGGCGATGGGAGCGCCTGGATCCATAACATAACATATCCTGACTCCCATTCTCCAACAGCTAGTAGGCGTGCACGCTCTGAAATATTGACAGAAGGGTCAATTAGTGTATTAATTCTCAATTTACAGAGCGGTGAATCCCACAGTCGCTGTGTGCCTAGGCGTGAGGGCAGGTCAGTGTCGGGGCAAGACATCTTCCAAGCATTTATGCCATCGGTCTTGCATCGCACCTCGGAATCAATCAGTGTATTTGACAAAATTTTCCTGACTAATTCTTCGGTGCTATGGACCGACGACAGAAATGCTGGCAGACTGACATCTGTGACTCTACGAATACCTAGCCCGCCCAAGCGAACTGGAAGAGACGCTTGGACCCAGGCCCGGTCATTAATATTTACATTTAAAATTTTACACAAAGAATTTTGTATTAAGTTGTCTAGTCTGCTTAAAATTTCTAAATTTTTCCAAAATTGTCATGAACGGAGGGCATGTGTAAATTTGGGTACGAAAAGACAAAAACGAAGAATAGTGAAAGCTGAATAAATACTGATATTACATAGACTATCAATAACCTGATCAAAATTTTGATTTTTTTCCTCGATTGTCATATTATATTATTATTAAGCGAGCTTAAGTTATTCTTTATCATCATTATTTGATTTTTGCTATAGTAATGAAGTAAAAATTGTTCAGACGAACTCGTATAAATGCATTTTTTTTAATATTTCTGAGTCATATAACTCATAAGTAATCGGTCTTAGCTCTTAGCCGTCTAAAGAAAAAAATCTTAGAATGTCATTCTCTAACCGATAAAACCATTTTTTTTTTCGTTGGCGGGCTCTTTTTTTTTGGGTACTTTTTGTATGGAGCGTCAATGATGTCCTTTAGTTAAGTGAGACGACATAACATCACTGACGATAAATTAGTATTTACCAAACCTTAGGTACCTACTAACCAAGTTATTAACCAACGCAATAGGTAAATTATCGCGAGCCTCGTCAGATGTTATTTATGTATTTGTATTGTATTTCAATTAATTTTAATGGCACCCATTTACGGTTTTAGTATAAGAATGCACACCGTGCTGGCGTTAAAATGCATTAAAATATGTGATGATTATGCAACTGGATAGGCTCTGTAGCAACCTACTTGTGCGAGCGCTCTGTTCAACGTAGGACGGGCGCACTCTGGTCCCCTGGTCGGTAGCAGTAAGCGGACAGTGAACGACGACCACTCGCCATGCCAATTGCGACTCGGCTGGCGCCACTCCACCTCGTGTTATGTAAGTTGGTGCTCTCAAATTAGTGCTGCTAAACTGGTAAGCATGAAGTTGACTTGCTTGCACGGTGATAGTGGCTATTTGTTACTAGAAGCAGGTAGTGTTCCTACTAATAACTGACATCGCAATCTATTGGTTAGCGAATAATCAAAGTGTTCGTAAGTCTACTCAACGATGACAGTTATATGGTGAGCTGATAGTAAGTGAATAATCGACCTACCTAAACCTAACCTATAAATCCAAGAGTATAATTCTATCGAACACCTAATAAATGCATTTGCAGGGACCTAACACTTAAATAATGTTTATTCGTAAAACAGTAGATCTGTCACCTTATTTGAATCACCAAATAATGTTAAAACGATTACCTACCTAAATATTTATTAAAAACTAGCTGTTGCCTGCAGCTCCGCCTGCGTGTTATCGTTTTCTTGATCACCAGTTACTGATTTATTATGTATAGCTTTTGCCCGCAGCCTGCCTGCGTGTTACTTTAGATCGACATAACCTTTTTTATTTATGAACCGATTGAAATAAAACAAAATGTTAAATTGAGTAAACCACAACGAATTACTGAAAACTGCATTCAAATCGGTTAAGCCGGTTCTGAGATTAGCGCGTTCAAACATTCAGACAAACAGACACAGACAAACAGACAAAAATTCTAAAAACCTTATGTTGGGGGTCTATTGCGTTCATAAAGCCCCCCTGCATCAATTTCTCATATATATCTTCCTTGTACAATCAGCGTACAGTTACAATTTTATTATATATATATATATATATATATATATATATATATATATATATATATATATATATATATATTGATTATACATGAATATCTACCTAATACTTATAGTAAAACTGAAAAAATCAATATCAGAATCGTCAATAATAAATCGACTAGAGGCCACATGTAACGCTGCTTTTTCGACGGCCCTGGCAGTCCTCCGTTGATACTTACTTCTCCACGAACCACCACGACGCTTACGCTTTGGCGTCTCACAAAGATCCCAGCATGGTTGGCTTCTCTGCGGGATGCGGGTTACAAGATCTATATTATATGTATTCTATATATGAGCTCAACTGTTGACGCGTCCGCGACGCCAACTCGCTGGTGAGTGGCTTAGACTTAAAACACACTGGTCCTACGTCTTACGAAGTCTGACGTTTACGTTATCTACGCGCTATGGCACTTTAAATGTGTGTGTGCTGCATCGTACGCGTGGGATAGCATGGGAACACACGAATCTGGCGCGGTGATGCGTGACAGCGTGGTGAATGACTAGTACGTCCCTTAACTCGACACGCTAAGCTGGCCCCACCGGCCTGCGAGCCGTGAATTCGGGCGCAAGCTTATTACTTTGTTTTCATACATTATTTTTGAGATGAATTGTCAACACGTTAAATTGCACGGTTGCTTATGTACCTACAAATTAATAAGCTATTATAATGAATACATATGTATTTTATTTATTTATTTATTTACACTTCATGCACAGTAACAGGACATAGGCGGACTTAATGCCATAGGCCTTGTCTAACAGTCAACGTTAGGGTGATGCAGAGAGAACTAGTAGTAGGTGCTAAGGGGTAATGAAAGTTATGATGACATTAGAGAAACAGGTCCGACCGGGGTAATAATTCATAACGATAATCAATAAACTTAAATACTAATATCTACATACATAGCTAATACTAACAAACATATATACAAGTACATACACAAATATACATATATACACATATACATATATTACGCCCATAAACCTACATAATATATACTACGTATTATAATATTTTTTTTTTAATAAATGAAACTTTTTATTCAATAAACATAAAATTACAACAGAATGTCAAAATTTTACAATTTCATGTCAAGCAATATTATAAAAATACTAAGTAAATAAACAATTAATTAGTCATAAAATAAAAAAGTCACAAATATACATCCTGCATCGTTCCTGGTGCAAAGGTGCCCATGATGCTGGCAGCATTGCCCTGCTGAATGGCAATGGACAATCTTTGCACCAGGAAAGACCCAGAGCGAGCGTCACCGGACCCCTCCCTGATTCGATGTCCCAACTCCGTGACAAAGCTCTTGGCTTCGGAGCCCCAACTGCCCAAGGTCTCCACCGCTAAGGGCACAAATAAATAATGTGACTCCAATGCAGCGTATTTCACTCGTTTTCTATCCGCCGCGTCCTCAGCTGCGGCAGCCGGAGCGTGGACGGTTCGACCAAGGTGAGACGCGGCGACAGTGTTGACGCACGTAGCGTCCCACACTAGGCATTTGCCGTTCTTCCAAGGAATCAAGGTCAAACCGTCCGGACGCTTGCCGTCAGTCCTGCTCAGACCAGTAGGCTCCAGGACGCAGGGCACATTGGCCGATATCAGGGCCCGCCGGACAATATCGTTAAGAGCATGGTGCCGCGGAGACCTACCTGTTGAACGGTGGCAGCTAAGTGCGTGATGACCATCGGTTTCCACCATAAAACCGCAGATGCACCTATGAGGTTTGCACACTCTGCAGCCCAGGCGAAGAGCCACCGCCACACGCAAAGAGTCGCCATCTAGTAAGGTTCCCAGGTGCGGTGAAGGGAGCGCCTGCAGCCATGCCCCTGATTCCGGTTGCGATACAGCCCGGAGTCTTGCCAGCTCCACGTCAGATGCAGCGTCCATATTTATTTATTTATTTATTTTAAGCCTTTTATTACAGATACATTTTTAAGAATTTTTATATTTCACACTACGACATCGACACTATCTGTTTGCCCTTTTTTGGCAAAGGCCTCCTCCAACCTCTTCCAATCTTCCCTATCTCTCGCTGTCCTCGTCCATGTTTTCCCTGCAGTATACTTTATCTCATCCTCCCATCTTTTAAACTGTCTCCCCCTCTTTTTTTTGTTGTATTTCGGGAACCAATTCATCAAAATTTTGCTCCACTTCTCTTTTCCTCTTATTGTATGTCCTGTCCATCTCCATTTTAGTGTATTTACTTTGAGTGTAACATTTTCTATTTTTGTTCGTCTTCTTAGTGTTTCGTTTCTAATTTTGTCTAATTTCCTTTTGCCGAGCATACTTCTTTCCATGGCAGATTGACAGACTTCTAACTTTTTGGCATGAGCTTTTTAGGGCCCAGGTCTGGCACCCGTATGTTAGAACTGGGAGAATACAAGTATTGTACAGTTTTCTCTTAAAGTACATGTTCATTTCTTTGTTTTTCATAATCTCCCTAAACGACCAATATCTTTTCCACGCATTAGCTGTCCTTACTTCTAGTTCTTTTGACATTAAGTCTGTTGGCGATATTATTTGACCTAGATAAGTGTACTCATTTACGTATCCGATATTATTGTTGTTTATGTTTATTGGTACTTGTGTGTCGTTTGTCATCATTTTGGTTTTCTCGGTGTTCATGGTAAGTCCTGCTTTTCGGCTTTCGTAGTCCAGCTGGTTAAGCATTTGTTGGAGTTCTTCTTTTGTTGATGCGAATATAATTAGGTCGTCGGCAAATCTCAAGTGAGTTAATTTCTCTCCATTTATATTAAGACCAAAGCTGTCCCAGTCAAGATGTCGGAAGATGTCTTCAAGAACGGCTGAGAATAGTTTTGGTGATAAAGGATCTCCCTGTCGTACTCCTCTTTCTATTTTAATATCCTCTCCTTCTCTTTCTAATTTGACTCTAGCTGTACTTGTTCTGTATATGTTTCGTATTATTCTTATATATTTATTATCGACTCCCTGATTCTTGAGAGATATCCATATGCGTTGATGTTCTAGGGAGTCAAAGGCCTTGTTATAGTCGACAAAACAGCAGTAAAAGGGAATTTTATATTCTTTGCTCTTTTCGAAGACGTGTTTCACAACAAATATGTGGTCTATGGTGGAAAAACACTTCTGAACCCCGCTTGTTCCTTGGGTTGGTTCTCATCAAGTGTTTTTGTTATGAGTTTGAGGATTACCTTCGCAAAGACCTTGTAGATGTTCGACATTAGACTGATCGGCCTGTAGTTGTTTATTTCGTTCTTGTCGCCTTTCTTGTGTATCAGAATAATGGTCGAAGAAGTCCATTGCTGAGGAATTATTTCGCTGTTTAGGACTTCATTGTAGATGTGAGTTAGAATTGGGGCAATGGAAGTCTTACCGGCTAAAAGTAATTCATTGGTTATTTGATCTGATCCTGGTGCTTTATCTCTTTTTTGGGTTTCAATAGCTCTTTCTACTTCTTTGATCATGATTCTAGGAACATCAGTAAAGTCTGGTAGTTCAGTTTCTTGGGTGTTCGTTTGTCTTGAATACAGGTCTCTGAAGAAAGTTGTAGCTATAGAAATCAAGTCTAGTCTATTCGTTTTGGGTTTTCCTTTCTTGTCTTTGAGGTTAGGTATCCATTCTGTTGTGTCTGTCAGCTGTTTTATAGCCTTTTTTATTCCTCCTGTTTTCGATATGTGATTCACGAATGTTTTTAAACTTAACTTCTGCCTATCTTTTCTCATATTAGTTCTAATTTGTTTACTTAGTTTCGTTATTTCTGTTCTTATTTGTTTTGTTTTGATGTTAGTTTTCATAAGTTCTGCTCTTTTTTTCCAAGATATCTATTGTTGATTTAGATATTTTTTTATTTCTAGTTTTAGTTTTGCTGGCGTTGTTTATGGATTTTAAATTTAAAATATCATGTAATTTTCCTAGCTTTTCTTGGGTATTCATATCTCTCGTCTCAGCTATAAAGTCCACTAGTTTGTCTTTTATTAGTGTAGTTGATGTTATATTCGTTACTGGTGCTTGTTTTGCTATAAAAGGTCTATGTTTCTTTGATGTTTCTAGTTTAAGTTTTGTCCTGACCATTCTATGGTTGCTGTTGAAATTTATATTATTCAACACGCTACAGTCATCAAAAGACTTTGGTCTATTCGTAAGAATGAAATCTATCTCATTCTTATATAGACCATCTGGGGATATCCAAGTCCATTTGCATTGGTTACGTTTCTTATATTGGCTATTCATGATTCTGAGATTGTTTTCATGCGCTAATTCTATGAGTTTAGCTCCGTTTCGTGTTCTTTTTCCTTCGCAGTATGGGCCCAGTATTCTTTCTTCTCCGTGTCGTCTTTCTCCGATCTGTGCGTTGAAGTCTCCCATAACTATGAGGTTCTTATAAGTATGTTCTTGAATGGCGTTGTTCAGCTTAGTGTAGAATGACTCTATATCTGTGGTACTTGATTGTTCTGTCGGAGAGTAAATCTGTACTACTGACCATTTCTCCTCATGAGAGGGGAAACTTATGTTTAGTATGGCAATGCGTTCTGATATACCTATTATTTCTTCAATTTGATTTTTCAGGTATTTTTTTATTAAGAAGCCTACGCCATACTTTCCCGGTGTTTCACCTTTATGGTAAAGTATGAATTCGTTATGATCTTCAATTTTCTCTCCAAGCCTCCGTACTTCGCTTAGTCCAATAATTGACCATTTTATATTTTTGAGTGCTGTCGTTAGTTCCAGCAATGCCTCGTCCGTTCTTAATGTTAGGGTATTGTAGGTTGCTATGTGTATGTGTTTCTTTTCCAGTTTTTGTGCAGGTGGTGAGGTAGTTGGAGGGTAATAGTCGTTCTTCCTCACGGTGACTAGCCGGCTTGAGGAAGTGTTTATAGTTTTTTGGTTTAGTGTAGTTGTTGTTCTTATTTGTATGTGTTTTCCGTTGTCGATGTCGTTTAATAGTTTTTTGACTTCTCTGATAGTGAGGCTGATCTTCCACGAGCCATATAGTCCAACACACTCTTTTTGATGATCTTCTTTGGAGCTGAGACCGGCTCTTGGTTAGGCGAGGAGTCCGAAGACTCCAGGCTATTCCTCTTCCTTTTGTCTCTTGGGTTTTCCCTGGGTTCTCTTATTATAAGTTTATCGCCTTTTATGTACGCTATTTTACCTTTCTCCCGTTCTTCTTTCAGCTTTGGTAGCAGTTCCCTTCTTTTTTCTAGCATTTCTTTGCTGAAATCCTCCTTGAAGTAGATATCAGTAATTCGTTTGTTTTTCTTCATAACTTCATCTCTTTTCCAAGTTGTGGTGAAGCTTACTAGGATTGGCCGTGTTTTTTCGCCTCGGACTCCTAGTCTATGAGCTTTATTGATTTCGTATTTTTCTACCTTAGCTTCAGTTTGAGTTTCTATTATTTTCTTCACTTCGTCTATCAGATTTTCCTGTTGATTTTCTTTTGCCCCAAATACAAATAAGTTATTCCTTCGTTTTTCATTGTCCATGTACTTAATTTTTTCCTGCAGGACTTTCACTTCCGTCTTCAAGTTTTTATTCTCTTCCAAAATTGCTTTCAATTTGTCATCGATATTTTCGGAGACTTTTTTAGTGACGAAGTTGGTGATATTTTCTGTTTGTATAGCCATTTTTTCTTTTATTTTAGTAAGTAGTAGTTCCATATCGTTGTTCATTTTTGGTAGAAATTTATTTCCAAATGGTAGTCTGGTTGAGTTTACTGGAGCGTCCATAACTTTCTTTAAAATCCGCCTAGTACCAACATCATCCCATGGCCACTGGACGTGTGGGGTCCCCGGAACCGCCACATCCTCGCCAAGAGCAGACCATGCCAACAGTGCCCCCGGCACATAGGGTATGTTTGCCTCGTCACCATTAGAAGAAAGAATGACAGCAACTAGGTTGGCAACCCCATGAGCCGACGCCAAGAAAGCTGGCAAGCCAACATCCCGTATACAGCGCAATCCAAGGCCCCCATGCCTCATAGGCAGAGACGCCTGAAGCCACTGTCGCTCGTCGAACGAGACGTTAAGAATCGCCGCAGCTGTGTCCCTCAAAGCGTCGTCAAACGAGGAAACAGCTTCCAGACACAACCACGTCGGAGTAGTCCGCAGCAAGTACATTATTTTTGGGATCCAAAACACACGCGCAGCAGCAACAATGCCACGTGAGGAGAGAGATCCCGTAAACGTTCTCGAGCGGCAATAAGAAGGGATTTACGAGAAATAAGGGCCTCAGGAACCGCCTCCAGGAAAATGGGAGAGCCCAGAAGGTTAAAAGTGGTAGGTGTCAGTTCGCTGAGGCCAGGGAAATGTGCGCTGAAGCGGGCGACGCTAGTATGGGCTTCGGCCTCGCAGGGGAAAATTTCGCATTTTGCCGGATTCACTTACAGTCCCAGCTCCTTAAGGCGTGGGACCAAGATCGAGATATCTTGAGCAAACACCTCAGGCCCTCCGCCAAGGGTGCCGTCGTCGAGGTACCATAGGTTTAGAGGTGATTGTAGCTCGGAAATTACAGAGTGAATAGCCAGGCTAAATACGAGTGGTCCAAGTGGGTCCCCCTGCTGAGCTCCAACCTGCGATAGGATGATATCATTCCCGAACACGAGATTCGATAGTACCTGGTATACTTGCTGAATAAAAGGGAAGAGGGAAGGAACTCTGTCCCTGACCACGTTCAACAAAACATCTCGCTCTAAGGTGTTGAACGCGTTGCGTATGTTCAGTTTCAACACCACGCATTCAGAATTATTCGCGTCCATTACAAATGCTCGTGTGCTATGAATAGCTGCCTCACAGCCCCGAGGCGTACCAAACCCCAACTGATGCGGACGCAGGAACTCGGCCATATGCTCCCTAACCGTACGACAGGCCAGCCTGGCAGCCAGACGACGAAAAGTACTGCCGACAGCAAATGGTCTGATACCTCCATCCTTTTTTGCCAAAGCAAAGAGAGAGGCTCCATACATATACAGGCACACGTCCGCGTTCAAATGACCACCAAGCAAAAAATTTGACAGCCTCGCTAAAGTGGCTACTAAACGCGGCCCGTTATCAACCGCCGTGGCCGACGTTAGTTCCCTTAGATGACCAGGACAAATACCATCCATGCCTGCCGCAGACCCGGCATAAAAAGAACGCAACGCAAGTTCTACATCTTGCGGCGATACGAAAAGGGGGATGTACGGAGCATCCGGCGCCGGTATGCTGCCGATTGGGCGCAACGGGGCTGGGTGTTTTGTCTTCAAGGCCGCCAGTGTCTCAGGACTCTGCGCAAATTCATCGGCTGACATCAAAATCCGAACGGCTCCCCTCAGATCCCCTTCAATAACTTTGGATTAAATTTTCCTTTTAATCGTATGCGATCCTACCCCTGCCGAAGATACATCACTCCCGCGCTCGTATTGTGATAGACCTATAGCTTCAATATTTTCCTTCACCTTAGACGTCATGGTGCCTGGCAAAGATTTAGAAGGCACTCTCAAGGCGCCATACGAAAAAGATAGCAGAGCATACCAGTCGTCTACTCCATTATTATCTAGACATCTGTCTATCACTGAACAAAGTTTGCCCGCTGCTACGCCGCGCGCGCCCTTAGGGATGTGTCGCATTACCGGTATGCTACCCCTCAGCCCAGCCAGACTCTCCAGGGAGCATCGAAAGGTAGACCCCGTTACTGTCTGCGACTGCTGACCCCTAGCCTGTTGGGACCCACGCAGACCAGACTGCGACACAGCACCATGCTTTCTGGCTATATGCATTTTGAGACCGCGGGAAGTAAACGTGCGCGCTGACCGCGGGCAGTGGGGGCACGCAGCCTGCTGTGTCATCACTGCGCTCATGTTACGTAGTACTAGTAAATAAATAGTAACCAAAATACATTGAAATAAAAACTCAGATTGGTACCTACTTACTTAACAAAAATAAAAAAATAGTTTGTAACAAAAATCCATCATCAGAAAGTAACAATTAAATTAATAGGTGTTATCAATCAATCAAAAGTCGTCACAGCCAAAAAAAAATCAATTGGTTACTAGTAATTATTAAAGAAAAAAAAATAATATAAAATAAGTACCTAGAGTCACTAGAGTCACAGAAACAACAGCCAATTGCCTTGATAATTTTTTTACGGACTGTGAGTGCTTAAGCAAGTCTGTAATTAGTAAATTGCCATCAGATCACTGTGGTCAAATAGTATCCTTTCCCAAGAGTAATAATAGTCAGTGTAATGAGAAAATTATGTGTAGGCCCATAACCTCTAATAGAATTAAAGAATTCAAAAACTTGTTTGAGAATAAGCTTAATTCTATAGTTTATATAGGTAATAATCCTGAGGTCCATTATAATAGTTTATTTAGTACAATATCTGATGCTTTTTCAGACACATTCAAACAAAAATGCCAAAATCGTAGTGTTAAAACGAAATTTTGTGAGTGGGCAACAGTGGCATTTATAAAAGTAGACGAACGCTGTTTGATCTATATGCACAAAAACGATACAGATTTGATAAAAGTTTCACTGAATATGTTAGGAATTACTCCAAAGTATTCAAAAAAATATGTAGACAGGCTAAATCCATTCACATCAAAAGGAAAATAATTGAGGCTCCTAACAAAATAAAAGAAACATGGAAAGTTATAAACAAAGAGTCAGGTAAATGTAAAGTGAGGGATACTGTTACTAAAATTAAATTAGAAAACAAGAATATAACCTCTCCGAAAGATATTGTAAATGCATTTGAAGATTATTTTACCAACATTCCATTTAAAGTCACTTCTTCTATTAATTCATGTGCCCTCGGTGCGGTGGCCCTTCTCGAAAGTAATATTGGTTCTTCATCTAAATTTAACTTCAAACATATCGACCCCAGTGACATCTTGAAAGCATTTAAAAATCTCAAAATTAAAAAGTCGGAAGATCACTGGGGCATATCAGTTAGCTTAATCAGTAATGTAATTGATATTATTGCACCTGACTTGGCACTAATTTTTAATGAATGTGTAGATGAAGGCATATTCCCTAACCTAATGAAAAATAGTAGACTAATACCATTATTTAAGAAGGGATCCAAGTCAGAACTTGGTAACTACCGCCTCATTTTTATTTTGCCAGCTCTGAGTAAGGTGTTTGAGAGAGTGATGCTAAATCAAATGCAAGTCCACTTTACGACCAACAATCTTTTCCACAGCCAACAATTTGGCTTTACTCGCGGAAAATCTACCACCGATGCGGGAGCAACTCTTGTTAGCTTGATTTACGACGCATGGGAGAGATCGCAGGATGCCATTGAGGTATTCTGTGATCTGTCTAAAGCATTTGATTGTGTTGACCATCAGACGCTATTGCTAAAGTTACGTCGGTATGGTTTTGACAAAAAATCCTTAGAACTATTAGAATCTTACCTGACAGATAGGCTGCAGACTGTTCATGGGAACAACGTTAAGTCAAACGGAACTAACGTCAAAATAGGCGTACCTCAGAGATCAATTCTGGGACCTTTTCTCTTCTTGGTTTATGTTAATGACTTGCCTTGCATGATCGAGGCACAAGCTGGCATAGTAATGTTCGCGGATGATACATCACTTGTATTCAATGTAAATCGGCATAGTACAGATGCGAATAATGTTAATAATATTTTAAATGATATTTCAAATTGGTTTTCTACAAACAACCTATTGTTGAATGCAGAAAAGACCAAATGCGTTAAATTTACAATGCCCAATGTCAGACAAGCTAACGTCCATGTCGTGCTGGGTGGCCAAAGGTTAGAATTTGTAAATAACACCACCTTTTTAGGAATAACAATAGATTCTACTTAATGGGTGCAAAGGGGCTCTGTAGCGAGATGGCGAGTACACCAACGTGAACAAACTAGTATGTACAGAAAACCGGAATGCTAAACTTCTATCGCCAATTGATTCCGAGAGCAGCTGCTATTCAAGCTCCTCTGAACGCATTACTCGCTGGTCGCAAGACAAAAGGATCACAAGCAATTGTCATGACTCCTGCACTCCTAGAAAGCTTCAACACTTGCAAGAACAGTCTTTCAGAAGCTACCCTCCTGGTACATCCTGATACGCAAGCGGAATTGGCGATACAAACCGACGCGTCAGACTCGGCGATAGGTGCAGTCATACAGCAGCGACAGAACAACGAGTGGAAGCCACTAGCATTTTTCTCCAGAAAACTTAGTCCCAGTCAAAAGAAGTACAGTCCGTATGATCGCGAGCTGCTAGCAATCTACGAAGCCATAAAGTACTTCCGTTTTATGGTCGAAGCACGAACGTTTGCGGTCGTAACAGGCCACAAACCGCTGACATATGCCTTCGCTGGAAGACGAGAGAACTGCACACCACGACAGTTTCGCTACCTGGACTTCATCAGCCAGTTTACGACGGACATCAGATACATCACCGGAGCAGAGAACGTGGTTGCTGATGCCCTGTCACGGGTTGATGAAATCCACACGCCATTGGACTACCAAGCTTTAGCCAGTGAACAGGAGACAGATGACGAGTTGCAAGACCTGTTGAAAAACGGCTCCGCTCTGAGGTTGGAGAAATTGTAAGCACCAGATTCCGGCTTGCACATCTACTGTGACACCTCCACATCAATAGTACGACCATACATACATCACACCTTCATTCCGGAAGCAAGCGTTCGATGCCCTACACGATCTAAGTCACCCTGGAGGAAAGGCCACTGTCAAGCTGGTGACGCAGAGGTTCATCTGGCCAGGCATTAGAAGAGATTGTCGTCAATGGGCTAAGGAATACCAGCAATGCCAAAGCTCCAAAGTCTCAAGACATACCTCAGCACCATTAGTGGCATTTGAATTACCATCCGCATGATTCCGTCACATAAACCTGGACTTAATTGGTCCACTCCCAGTAAGTTCTGGTAACAGATACTGCCAGACATGACTACGGAGACCTGCGTTGCTGCACTTGTGAATGGATGGATCTCACGCTTTGGCTGTCCAGAACACATAACTACAGACCGCGGCGGGCAGTTCCTGTCACACACCTTCAAGGAACTTGCCGCGTTAGTCAATGCCAAGCACCATACCACAATGTCTTATCATCCAGCAGCCAATGGACTTGTGGAAAGACTCCATCGCCAACTGAAAGCTGCCATCACATGCCATGCCACATCCAGCTGGACAGAGGCACTGCCATGGGCCTACTTGGCATCCGCAGTGCTTACAAGGGCGATCTCCAGACGTCGGCTGCAGAACTGGTCTACGGCGAACCACTTCGTTTACCTGGACAGTTCTTCTCCACTGGTGCTGCTGAAAGCACTGACATGACCTCTATAGCCAGCAGACTGCGTGCTCATGTCAGCAGATTAGCACCTCAACCTACGTCATGGCACGGAAGTTCCAGCAGAACCTTCTACATACCCAAGGATCTCCAGACGTCCACCCATGTCTTCATTCGGCAAGGTCCTACACGAAGACCACTGGAAGCACCATACCTTGGTCCATACAAAGTACAACAGCGCGGCGAAAAGACCTTCGATGTCGATATCCAAGGGAAATCGCAACGCATCTCAATCGACCGTCTGAAGCCTGCCTTCATGGCCAGGACGGAGGTGACTCCAGCAACGACGACACAGCCTGAGTATCCTGACCACCAAAGCACAGTCAAGAAGACACGAAGCGGGCGCACTATACGCTTCCCCGACTACTATCGACCGTAGTCACGGTCTCAGTGGGGGAGTGGTGTAGCGAGATGGCGAGTACACCAACGTGAACAAACTAGTATGTTGGTCGTGTAAACAAGGCATAGGATCACGCCACCTACTACGTCATATCGGATGTTCATCATACGATGAGGCGGAGCCTAAAACCATTAACAAGAATTTCCTTCCCTTCCCCCCGGACCGCCGTAAGGTGCTAACGTGTATCAGAACTGTGTTAATATTTTTTAATAAATCATTGAAATTAAATTAAAATAAAGTGAAATTAAATCGCCTGCAATATTAGAAGTGCATAAAGTCCGAAGAGGTGATACAACTACGTCAACGAACGGTGCCGACAACTACATCAATACTTCTATCTGCGTGTGCGCCTGGTACGTCGCCTGATTACAAACTGCACAAACTCCACCCCAACACCAACACATACCTACGTAAGATACTTTGCAATATTTCAAGGACACTGTGCTTGCGCATCCGCCACGCCCCCACTGCAGCGATTGGAGATTCAGTATAGAAGAGGTCCCGCCCCCTTTGAATGTTCGCTTCGCCTTCGCCCAATCTGCATACCATCGTAGTAAGCTCATTAGCGTAGCCACTTCCTTCTGGCCCAAGGTTGACCAATTACCATATCACTTGTCTACATTTTATTATTGTTCTACGATATATAGGTAAGGTACATACCTAACTCAGAGCTTAACTATAAATATGAATAAATCTATCTCGGAATCGGATATAGACTCAGTGGGAAACGAACGTTTTAGTACCCCGCCGAATTTCACAAGTTTAAGAATGATAAAGAGAGGTCGTGAAGAGGTGCTTTTGGGGATAGGGTAGCAGCTAGACGAATTTAAAAATGAAATGAAGGAAATGATGGCCAATTTCCTGGCAAAACACGGAAACGAACTACAACAATTATCGGCAACACTCAAAGAAATACAACAATCCAACCTTAATTTTGAAAACTCAATTACCTATCTTATGTCGCAAAACAAAGATCTTGAGGAGAAGATATCTAAATTAGAAACACAATCGAAGGAGGATAAGACATATATCACAATCCTGGAGAGTAAAATTGAAGATTTGGACATAGACAACCGTAAGACTAATTTTGTTATTAAGAATGTACCTAAATCATCTGGCGAATCGAAGCCAGACTTAATTAACATGATTATGTGCCTATCCCAGAACATTGATTGTCCCATAGCCAAACAGGATATTAGAGATATATACAGAGTGCGTGGGAAGAACAGCGAAGCTAAAAATATGCCAATTATTGTTGAAACTGGATCCACTATCTTGAAGAATAATATAATTAAAATGGCAAAAACCTTTAATATTAAACATAAGTCAAAGCTCTGTTATAAACATCTGGGCTCCAAGTCCCAGGAGGATACACCTATATTCTTGTCTGAACACCTGACTGCTAGGGCATCTCGTCTTTACTTTCTTGCACGAGACCTAACTAAATCAGGAGTTTATAAATACTGTTGGACTGCCTACGGTAAAGTTTATGTGAGAAAGGATGATCAATCCCCAATGATAACTATAAGAAGCGAAGAACAAGTTCATCAACTAGTAACAAAGACATGACTACCTACACGCCAAACCAACCTACACGCAACTTAGCTGTAAGATCCTCAAAAAGCTATTGTTACTAACTTCTCTTACTTGTTTAACAGAATTTCCTATCTTAAGTATTAGTTTAGACATGACGTTTTTTATCGCGTCATACAATAATTATAGAATTAAGAATACACACATAAGGTACCTTTTAGGTCTTCTTACTTGCTTCACTACACCGTCTGACTCTCACACATATAAAATACTCATTCACACCATACACTATAAAATAAAATTGCTACAAAAAACACACAAGTTACACATACACATACTATCACAATTAAAAATTGTCGTGGATAATATCCACTATTCATGGGTCACATACATATCTATAAAAATATATGCATTTAATTCACAAATTTCTCTTTACATTGAATATCACATACTGCAAATAACTTATTCAAGATACATAAGGGTGTTGAAATGTATATTTTACTTCACTTCTTACACGTTGACACAATTGTCGAATTGCCCACTTGTTTACTGCAACACTAACAGGTTTTTCTATAATAATAACTATTCTGTGACGACTACGAAAGCAATTAAAATTATTCCACATGGCTAACACATTGCAAAGAGCGAACGAAATAGACAATATTGATATTGCTAGAACATTTGAATGCTGTTCTACAAATCTTTATAAACATATTAATGTTATGAAAAATGATTTAACCGTTGTCTCACAAAATATACGTAGCATATATCACAATTTTGACAACTTTGTAACGACGTTATCTATGCTAAAGTTCGACTCAGATATCGTTATTTTGACGGAATGTCGTTTAAATTCTGGGAAACCTATACCGCAACTTCCTAACTACAAATCATATGTTACAACACGTCAGGTGAACCAAAACGACGGAGTGGTTGTTTATGTGAAGAATTCCTTACAAGTGAATGTTCAAGAAATACCCCTCTCTCAGGCAACATGCCTCAAGTTGGCCATACTAAATAATATTATTTTATGTATATATCGTTCCCCGTCATTTACATGCACTGACACTTTTATTGACTCACTCAGTTTAGAACTGGACTCCTTGTCCTCACAGAAAAATATAATACTGGCAGGGGATATTAATATTAATCTTAGACCCCCATGACTCTGAGAGGTCTCAGGACAAAAATAAACGCATTCATTACCTTGACATGTTGTCATCATTTGGTATACTGGCTGGTCATACGTTACCTACCAGGCAACGCAACTACCTAGATCACTTCATGCTTAAGATCCATAAAAAAAAAGGTATTAGCATCAATTGCCATTCTACAAACCACTATTACTGACCATTACACTACGATTCTAGTACTATCTAAA
>OY748286.1:38714179-38751679 GCA_963556515.1 Nudaria mundana | reverse complement strand
GATGGTTACAAATTTAGTTAGTTTTTTTTTTCTTTTTTTATACCTAGTTATGGAAGAGCGGAGTCTCCTAATACAGGCATTGTTTGCTTAAAAGGAGGCTCCAATCACAAATTAATGTTAATGTTTTTATTTTCTGAAACCAATAAATAAATAAAAAAAAAAAAAATATATAGCAGCTAACGAAGTAGGAACCTATACCAACTTACATACTATTCTCTATTCTGTGCCTTTAATTACTTTTACCAATTTTATTAGGTATGTTTTTAAGACAGGTAAGAGTGCATAGGTTTAAGATTGAAAATTGTTACTCCATTATGCATAAACCGTTAAACAGATTTGGATGAAAATGAGCACTTTATATGGATAGACCATTTCTTGAATTTAACGCATAGGCTAATGATATTGTTTTGGAAGTTGGTTAGGTTACTAGAACACTAATGTAAAAAATCTTATTCTGAAACGTAACATATTGTAGTAAGATATTAAAATTTTAAGCAAACAATCAAATTCAATACTAATAATATTAAATATCAATATCAATTGCAATAACAGGTTCCACCTACTGCAAGTAGTAGCCAATCACAGTATTTAAACTCCATCTACGTCAACGTGATTGGTGAATCACTTTTGTATGAACGGCGCGAGCGCAACATGGCCGTCGGTATTCTATTGTTCTCAAGCCACACCTAGTTTAGAAATAAGTCAGGACCGAACCGTTATTATTATTAATTGTTTTGTGTGAGTTTCGATAATTATAATTAATTCTTTTTCTATATAAAAACAGTACTTGTTGCATGTTAAATTCACTCTGCTTTCTGACTCCATTGTAAATACTAAAAAATAAATCCATAGTAATTCATCGCTGTTTCCATCTCTTCTACTACACGTACTTATATTGTAAGTGGTTCCGTACATCCACACGGACCCCTTCAGCTCTACCAACATCTTTAGAGCCCCAGCGACCTCACCTGCTAGTGGCGCACCTGCTGATCAACGGACGAGGCTCGTTAATTTATGGTACCTATGGAGTGGCTTCGGCCCCTACAGGGTACCAGGTGGTACAACAGTGTTGGTCCAGGGGGGTACCACCGTGCAGCTGTGCTAAAGCCCCCCAAGTAACCCAGCCCAGGCTGAGTTGCGTTAGGGGTTCAGCAGCTGCACCGCCGGGCCCGGGGCGATGTATGGTGCAGCAGGCATGGGACCAGTGGGGGCGAAACGGAGTCTAGTGTGGATGGTGTGGGTCGATTCGCCGGCCAGGGAGAACCTTAGCAACGGCGTTGCCGCGGCCGCCCGCAACACAGTCATGGGGCCCGCCTGGGACCAACCACCCCAGGAGGCTGCCTCACATGTTGCGCATAATCCTGATGTGAGATCGCCGCTCCGGGTGGTAACCGGTCTGGGGTAGCGGCGGCCTTGCATCAGGGGGATTTGGGAGCCCTTCCGTCCGGCGAGTCGGCTCCGACCTAACCACACGGTTCTAGACAAAGCTAGCCCCTGCTCTTTGTCACTTACTGCTGCACCAGATGTCGCCCTTTCTTCACGCTTCTTCGTCTTCAAAATCTACAATGGCAGTGCAACAAAAAAAAAAGTGAACGTTACACAGCGGCCCTAGGAAACCCCACGACTTCACATTTCGAGGTGGAGTTCACTAACGTCCGTGGACTCCATGCGAACCTCGATGCCGTCCACCATCACCTTGAGACGGCACGGCCCGCTGTGATGTTCCTCACGGAGACTATGTCATCAAGGAACAATTTCGAGACAAAGCCGGGGTGTGCGTGTTCGTTAGGGCGGATGTTTGCTGTCGCCGGTTGCGCTGCCTAGAGAACCCCTCCAATTCTGTCCTTTGGCTGCACGTAGACCATGGCTCTATGAGCCAGATCTATGTGTGCGTCTACCGTTCCCACACAGGGGATTCTGAGACAACAAAGCTCTTCCAGTACCTCAGCGAGACGGCTGATGAAGCGCAGGTGCGGTTCCCGAACGCTGACCTAGTATTTCTGGGGGACTTCAATGGCCATCACATTGAATGACTGGGGTCCCTCAAGACTGATCATGCGGGTAGGGCCGCCCATGCGTTCGCTCTCTCCCACGGTCTAACCCAGATGGTATGCGGGATCACCCGGATACCAGACAGGTCAGATCACGCGCCCGCTCTGCTGGATTTACTGCTGACGAGTCGCCCAGCCCAGTACAGTGTTTCGGTAGGAGCCCCACTGGGTAGTTCCGACCACTGTGTTGTTCACGCTTTTTTTTTTTTTTTTTTTTATACCGCGGTCCAAAGCCGCGGCCGCTCTAACGTCCGTTGCCGGGCATCTCTGGTTACAAGCAGAACGTATTTCCAGTGGCGCCCGGCGGACTTTGACCACCTCTGTGGTCTCTGCGGGGGTTGGGTCGGGATGAGAATCCCGCGTCGTTGGGGTCGGGTTTTATCCCGCGTCAGTGAGTGAATCTGGTTGCGTGCTATGGGGCAAAGGCCCCGCAGCACGCAACCCTTCTAGCCTGCTTCTGTAAGGACGACGGGTGGCGATCCCGCCGTCCTCAGGCCCCGATCATGGAGGTCGATGGTCTTGGGCGTAGATGAGTCTGCGGCGCCCTCGCCGCTGACTACGGAACTCGGCGGGGAGGGTACGCTCCCTCTCCCTCTCGGCCGCCTCCTTCGCGAGCACGACTTGCTCGCAGAAAGACACGGCCGCGTTCCACCTACTCCCGCTGGAGACCATGACTTGAAGCATGGTCTCCAGCAAGAGGGTATCCACGCCCAGACCCACTACGAGGTCCCGGCGCTTACTCGCCCACGCTGAGCACTCCACCAACGTGTGGAGTGCGGTGTCGTCGTCGGAAACCTCGCAGTGTTGACACCGGGGTGTGACCTTACGACGGATGCGAAACAGATAGCTACCGAAGCATCCATGCCCAGTAACGATCTGCGTCGCACGATACGTGAGGTCACCATGCTGCCTCTGCAGCCAATCGTCCATGATCGGTCTCACCGCCGCGATGATGGTGGTACCCCACTTGGGTTGCTCAAGTCGCACCCTCCATGACTCCATGAGATCCTGGCGGAGTTGAGACCGCTGGTCCTCGATTTCTCGAGTCGCAGGCCTGTGGTCCCGCTCCAGCGCCTCCTTGCGCCATTGGAACAATGACGCAAGGGCTCTCGCTTCCAGGTCCCATGGAGGGGTCCCGGCTAGGAGACATGCAGCCTCTCCGGAGATCGTGCGGTAGCCCCTTATTGTTTTGACGGCCAAGGTCCTCAACGGTCTATTAAGGAGCGTTGAGTTGTTGGCCGTCAACCGCGCCGCCCATACAGGAGCCCCGTATAGGGCCATACTCCGCACGATCCCCAGGTACAGTCTCCTGCAGGAAGCGTTGGGTCCCTTTAGGTTGGGCATCAGTCGCGAAAGCGCGACCTTTATGCTGGAACCTTCAGGTGGACCGTTCCGAGGTTTGTGAAAACACAGAACCTCGGACTTGTGCAAGGCCACCTCCAGTCCCAGCCGCCGTATCCGACCCACGACTTGAGCAACACCCGTCGTGACCTTGAGTGCTGCCTCCTGGTACGTTGCACCCCGCGCCGTGACGAGGGTATCGTCGGCGTAGCACGTTACGCCGACGCCCTCAGGCAACGCACCCCGCAGCACCCAGTCGTAGCCGATGTTCCACAGAAGCGGCCCCAGGACCGACCCCTGCGGAACACCGCACGACACATCCCGCCGAGCTGGCCCGAGCCAGCTGGGGAAAGCTATGGCCCTCTCCGAGAGATAGGCCCCGACAATACGACGGAGGTAAAGAGGTGTTTCGTGATACACGAGCGCCTCCCTAACGCAGCTCCATGGCAAGGTGTTGAACGCGTTGGCGATGTCAAGAGACACCGCCACCACCACCTTGCCCTGCGAGACTGCTTCCTCCGTCAGGCTCCTGACGCGCATGATCGCGCTCACGGTGGAGCGTCCCCGACGGAAACCGTACTGGTTGTCCGCCAGGTCTGGCCCCACCGTCGAGAGATGCTCGACGAGGCGTTCCGCGATAATTCGCTCAAAGAGCTTACACACCTCGTCGAGCAACACGATCGGCCGGTATCCGGACGGTGAGTCCACCGGCCGCCCCGCCTTACGGATCAGGACTAGCTTCCCCGTCCTCCACACCTTGGGAAACTGGCCCCTTTCGAGGCATGCGCTAAAGAGCCCCATCAGTCGAGGCCCGAGTTCTTCGAGGGCCAGGACCCATGCACGGCCAGGAATGCCGTCGGGTCCGGGGGCAGTGATTTTCCGGCGTTTAAGCCGGAGTACTGCCGCCCCTAGCTCCCCCACCCTGACTTCGGGTACGTCGTCTTCGCCGGTGCTATCCGCGTCGGGCAGAGACGGAGCCATGCGCGGAGGGACGTGCTCCTCCGCGCTCGTCGGAAACAGGGAGCCCATGACCCACTCCAGCTGCTGCGGCTGGAGACTCTGGGTCAGTGGGGGCGCCCTAGGTCGGAGTTTCTCCCTGACCTGTAGGTACGGGCGCCCCCATGGGTTCTGCTGCGGTGTCTCCAGGAGCTCCTCGCGGGCCGCCATCTTGGCCCGCTTTATTGTCTCCTGGAGATTACCTTTAGCCTCCCTGTAAGCCTGATAAAGCTCCGCCTCTCGGGTTGCCGCGTCGTCTGGGCGGCGATGCCTCCGGCGAAACCTGGTGTACTGGCGGCGGGCGGAGATGCATGCTGCGCGCAGCTGTGCAATCTCCGGCGACCACCAGTACACCTGCTTCCTTGCCGGTCTGGGTGTAACCCTAGGCATCGCCGCATCACAGATTTGCGACATGGCTCCCCTGAACCACTCCGCCTCGGCATCCACATCGGCAGGCCGGTCCGGTGCCGGAATCCAGGCTTGCACGATGGACGCCTCCAGGAGAGCCTCCCGATCCAGATGGTGAAGTGCCCAACGCGGATCCGGGGGATTTTCTACCGGCTGTGGGAGGTCAGGTGGGGGGACGACATCGAACCGGATGTACCGATGGTCCGAGTGCGTCTCCTCACCCTCCTCCACGTGCCAGCCAGTATTACGGGCGGCGAGGGCAGAAGTCGCGAACGATACGTCCACGACCGAGCTGGTCCCTCGCCGCCAGAAGGTGGCGACATTCCCCCGGTTGAGGACCTCCAGACCACGTGTTCTGGTCCAGTCCTCAAGAAGCCTCCCCTTGTCCCTGGTTTCCCGGGAGCCCCACGCCACACTCCAGGCGTTGAAGTCTCCCAGGAACAGGACAGGGCGAGGACGGCACGCAGCGAAGACGACGAAGACGACGTCGAGCTCAGTGAGCCATAGCTCAAACTGAGTCTCGTCCAGTGTCGGCGAGATGTAGGTGGCCACGACTGCCAACCCATCATAGTCTGCCGCAACACACCCGCGGCCCCTTGCAATGATCGTAAGGCGCGAGCTGTCTGCGGCGGACCCCCCGAAGATAAAACAGGCCGAGCCGTCCTCGTCCACCGGGCTTCCCGGGTGGACGTAGTACGGCTCGGCGACCACGGCCAAGTTTATGGACCACTGCCGGATGCTCTGGTACAGAAGATCCTGAGCAGCGCGGCAGCGGTTCAAATTCACTTGCAGGATGCGGATATGGGCGTCAGACATTAATGGACGTCCATATCAGCATCCCGCCGAGAAACATCTGGCCGTGCAGTAGCGGCACCCCCACCGCTCTCAGCGGACGGACGAGACTTTGGCCTCGAGGCGGCGCAGGTTGTGCTGCCAACCCGGTGGTCCGCAGTCTTGCCCGCCGCCTCGCATCTAAAGCAGCGAGGCGGGGCGTCGCAGGCACTTGCCTTGTGACCGGGCCGGCTGCAGCGGAAGCACCGATCGCCTACGGTGACTTCCGCTGTGCACTGTACTCCAACGTGCCCCACCACCATGGACCGGAAACATCTTGTTTCCCGGGCACGAAGGAGGTGCACCTGCACCTTTAGGAAGCCCCCTATGAGGAGGCCTCGTCCGTCCGCCACTTTTAGTGCCGCGCGACGGGGCACTGGACGACTGTCGTGCCATGGCCAGTGAGGCTGAAGGAGATCTCTCCAGCCTTCACTTGGTCACGCGGACAGCCGCCCGCCTCCACGACGGCGGAAATCACTTCCTCCGTCGTGGCCGCGTCATCCAGACCGGAGACGCGCAATGCAGCGCATTTGGTGGGCCTGGTGACGCGGACGGCTTCTCCGTCCAGCTTGTCCCTCAGCTGAGCCGCTAGGGCATCAGCTTTGGGGTCGCTGGAGGCGCCGGAAACCTCGAGGAGGCGAGCCCCGGTGCGTGTCGTCTTGCACCGGAGACCCCCCTGGATATCGAGGGCTGAGAGGTCGACTGAGGCTTTAACTTGCCTCAGGACATCAGCGTACCCCACACCCTTCTCCACACCCTCCGTCGTCACCGTAAGGACGACGGCTGTGGAGCGAGGAGCGCGGGGCCTCTTCGGCGCCTTCGCTGTTGTTCACGCTGACATAAAGGTATCACCTCCTGCTCGTGCTGTACAAATGTCACGACGACTATGGCACTACTCGTCAGCGGATTGGGACGGTCTACGTGATTACTATGCGTCCGTCCCCTGGATCCAGTGCTGCTTTGTAGGAAAGGCTCCCTCGGATAGCGCTTCTGCGATTGCTGGCGAGATCAGTTTAGGGATGGAATATTACATCCCTTTCACTGATGTCGCCAGTATCCGCAGAGCCCGTCCCTGGTTCGGGCGAGATTATGCCAAAGCTGTTCGACAAAAACAGTCGGCATATCGCGCCTGGATCAGGGCCCGGGCTGTGCGCGACCCAAACGTGGGCCAACTCAAAGCAGCGTACAACCGGGCCACAAAATCCAGCAAGAGGGCCTTTAAGAGATCGGATGCCCAGCGCATCGCGCGGCTTGGTCAGGAGCTCACTTCCCATCCCACGGGCAGCCGTGGATACTGGCAACTGGCCAAGGCCGTGCAATCTAACTTCTGTCAGCCCTCGCTGCCACCGCTGCGTTACCCAGATGGAACACTGGCTCACAAAGCCCAAGAGAAAGCGGATATGCTCGCAGACATCTTTGCGGCTAATTCCCGGGTCGACGACCGTGGCCTGCAGCCCCCCGCCATCGCCAACAATGGCTACACTATGCCTGACATTGTACTCAGGCAATGCGATGTACAGGCAGTGCTGCGATCACTCGACACGCGGAAAGCCAGTGGCCCTGACGGCATTCCGGCGGTGGTACTACGGAAATGCGCAGCTGAGTTGTCTCCTGTACTAACTCGTCTGTACCGCCTGTCTTACTCCACAGGAATCGTGCCGGAGGTCTGGAAAGAGGCGAACGTACAAGCGATCCCCAAGAAAGGGGATCGGTCTGATCCGGGCAACTATCGACCCATAGCTGTCACCTCAGTCATCTGCAAGGTGTTTGAGCTCCTCATCAACAAGCAGCTCATGCGATATCTCGAAGATCACTCGCTACTAAATGATTGGCAATACGGCTTCAGGCCAAAACGATCGATACCGTCCACCACCACCTTGAGACGGCACGGCCCGCTGTGATGTTCCTCACGGAGACACAAATACGCCGCCCTGACGACACGTCTTACCTGTGTTACCCCGGCTATGTCATCGAGGAACAATTTCGAGACAAAGCCGGGGTGTGCGTGTTCGTTAGGGCGGATGTTTGCTGCCGCCGGTTGCGCTGCCTAGAGAACCCCTCCAATTCCGTCCTTTGGCTGCACGTAGACCATGGCTCTATGAGCCAGATCTACGTGTGCGTCTACCGATCCCACACAGGGGATTCTGAGACAACAAAGCTCTTCCAGTACCTCAGCGAGACGGCTGATGAAGCGCAGGTGCGGTTCCCGAACGCTGACCTAGTATTTCTGGGGGACTTCAATGGCCATCACCTTGAATGGCTGGGGTCCCTCAAGACTGATCATGCGGGTAGAGCCGCCCATGCGTTCGCTCTCTCCCACGGTCTGACCCAGATGGTATGCGGGATCACCCGGATGCCAGACAGGTCAGATCACGCGCCCGCTCTGCTGGATCTACTGCTGACGAGTCGCCCAGCCCAGTACAGTGTTTCGGTAGGAGCCCCACTGGGTAGTTCCGACCACTGTGTTGTTCACGCTGGCATGAAGGTGTCACCTCCTGCACGTCCTGTACAAACGTCACGACGACTATGGCACTACTCGTCAGCGGATTGGGACGGTCTACGCGATTATTATGCGTCCGTCCCCTGGAGCCAGCGCTGCTTTGTAGGAAAGGCTCCTTCGGATAGTGCTTCTGCTATTGCTGGCGAGATCAGTTTAGGGATGGATTATTACATCCCTTTCACTCATCCGCGGAGCCCGTCCCTGGTTCGGGCGAGATTGTGCCAAAGCTGTTCGACAAAAACAGTCGGCATATCGCGCTTGGATCAGGGCCCGGGCTGTGCGCGACCCAAACGTGGGCCACCTCAAAGCAGCGTACAACCGGGCCACAAAGTCGAGTAAGAGGGCCTTTAAGAGAGCGGATGCCCAGCGCGTCGCGCGGCTTGGTCAGGAGCTCACTTCCCATCCCACGGGCAGCCGTGGATTCTGGCAACTGGCCAAAGCCGTGCAATCTAACTTTTGTCAGCCCTCGCTGCCACCGCTGCGTTACCCAGATGGAACACTGGCTCACAAAGCCCAAGAGAAAGCGGATATGCTCGCAGAACTCTTTGCGGCTGATTCCCGGGTCGACGACCGTGGCCTGCAGCCCCCCGCCATCGCCAACTGTGGCCACACAATGCCTGATATTGTTATCAGGCAATGTGATGTACGGGCAGTGCTGCGGTCACTCGACACGCGGAAAGCCAGTGGCCCTGACGGCATTCCGGCGGTGGTGCTACGAAAATGTGCAGCTGAGTTGTCTCCAGTATTAACGCGTCTGTACCGCCTGTCATACTCTTCAGGGCTCGTGCCGGAGGTCTGGAAGGAGGCGAACGTACAACCGATCCCCAAGAAAGGGGATCGGTCCGATCCAGGCAACTATCGACCCATAGCTGTCACCTCAGTCATTTGCAAGGTGCTTGAGCTCCTTATAAATAAGCAGCTCATGCAATTCCTAGAGGATCACTCGCTAATCAATGATCGACAATACGGCTTCAGGCCAAAGCGATCAACGGGTGATCTTCTGGCATTCGTAACGCATGTCTGGGGTGGGGCTATGGAAAGGCACGGCGAGTCCTTGGCTATTAGCCTGGACATCGCCAAAGCCTTCGATAGGGTCTGGCATGCTTCGCTCCTTTCCAAGCTTCCGGCATATGGTCTACCTCCTCAACTGTGCAGCTGGATTGCCAGCTTTTTAAACGAGCGCCGAGTGCGGGTCCTCTGCGATGGCCAGGCTTCTCGCTTCTTGCAAGTGAATGCCGGGGTACCGCAGGGGTCCGTACTATCACCAACTCTCTTTCTTCTGCATATCAATGATATGCTATCCCTCGGGAACATTCATTGCTATGCAGATGACAGCACACTGCACGGGAGTTACTCGGTTCGTCCGACGGCGGGCGATCTGAGATTGAGGAGGAGAGACGACGACTCGTGGCTGATCTCGACCGTAACCTCGACAGTATCTCTCAATGGGGTACCGAGAACCTGGTCGAGTTCAATGCCCGCAAAACACAGGCGTGTGCATTTACTGCGAAGAAATCCCCTTTCCTTCCCCTACCCTCTCTTCAGAATGCATTATTACCAATGAAGGACAACCTTGATATCCTTGGCATAGACGTTCGTCGAGAGCTCAATAATAAAAACTACATCGAAAGATGTATAGGGCTAGCTTCGCGGAAACTAGGAATACTGAATAAGGTAAAGAGATTCTTTACACCGGAGCAGAGGTGTCTGCTGTACAAGACGCAGATTAGACCCTGCGTCGAATACTGCTCTCACCTCTGGGACGGTTCCGCGAAGTATCTGCTGGACGCTCTCGACGCTATGCAGCGACGGGCTATCCGTATTATAGGTTGTCCGGAGGTAACGGAAAGCCTTGAACTGCTAGCTCAGCGCCGAACAATAGCTTCCTTGGCCGCATTCTACCGTATTTACCACGGCGAGTGTTCTGAAGAGCTCTTCAATCTGATCCCACCCTCTTCCTTCCGATCCCGAACAACGCGTGCCGGGCAGAGATGCCACTCCCACACAGTGGATAGAATATTCGCGAGAACCGAGCGTTTTAAACGTTCTTTTCTCTGCCGAACGATAGTGGCCTGGAACGCCTTGCCTGTGCACGTGTTTCCTCCCACATATAATCCTGGGTTCTTTAAGCGGAGCGTGAAGAGGCACATCAGTAGGTCGTCAAGTTGAGGGCCACTCTCTATAGTATTGTATGCTGTGAGAGTGGCCCACAATCGCTAGACGTCGTCACGACTTACCACCAGGCGGACGGCGTCAATTTGGTGAACCCAATAAAAAAAAAAAAAAAAAAAAAAATACAATGGGGTGGCCATATCACCATTTTAGCTAATAAGCTTAGCTCTGCTGCATATGCTGTGAGACGGATTAGACAGTTGACAGATGTAGCTACTGCTAGGCTAGTTTACTTTGGTTACTTCCATAGCTTAATGTCCTATGGAGTACTACTTTGGGGAAATGCAGCAGATATAGAAACAATTTTTATATTATAAAAGAGGGCAGTCCGTGCCATTTATTGTTTAGGTAAGAGAGATTCTCTTAGGGAGCTATTTAAAAATATTAATGTTTTAACTGTAGCTTCCCAATATACAACGTGTTTCATATTAGTGTGGTCATATCTCAAGGTTGCATTGGGTAGGGCCTAAATAATATATTGCGCGGGGTCTTTAATTAATTTAATAAAATATTGACTTATAATGACGTAGTCGATAAATTTTCCTTTTTATCGATAGCTCATTGAAATGAAGCTCTAAGACTGCACTACAAAATAAACATATGATTAGAATGAACTCTAGATTTGACCTCAAGTAGGTTTGCCAAACAGTGAAATAGATTCGGACAGTCTCGTTGTTACTCAAAATTTTAACCAACAGATAAAGTTACTTTATCAATAGTTATCATACAAAATAGTTTCCGAATCACAACTTGGGGTCAAAATAAAGAGTGCCTACTCAAAGTTATTTTTGAAGTTTTTCTATGAATTTATGTATCACGTGATTGTCGTGAATGTCACAACTCACACGTAATTTGTTGTCAACCTACTCAAATACCAGGAGCAACGCATTTGCTGTCGAAGAAAAGAGTAGAAACATTTATGTTCTTGTCTTCCTTAAATTTACACTTTTTATAAATTGGTTCCGCACAGATATTTAAAATACAACTGCTGTTTGTGTAGAAGTTTATGTTGTAGCTGTTGAGAACGCTGGTGGGTATAGTAGTATGTAGGTATTCAGTTTCGGGATAGAGAGATCGTGGATGCCAGTCACTGCACTACCATATCGTGAACTCTCTTTCGACTCATTTACCATGAAGTAAATGATCTGCAAGGTGTTTGGTTATTTTTGACCGACTTTAAAAAAGAGTAGGTACTTAGGTTCTCGATTCGTCATGATAATGTGATGCATAAAAGTTCATAAAACATTATCGCTAAAAGTGGCAACTTGTATGGTTGAACGAGGATATCAGAAAAAGTAGGAGGTGTTGGTGTCAGTTTCACTAATATGTATCTTAAGGACCCCTAAAAATTACAAAGAGAACCGCCCACTTTTTTGATTGGAGCCGCTTTGAAGAAACTAGGTATCAGTAGCGATGTCGTCATATATCAAAGACGTACACGTCACAACACGTAAATTTTACCGCAAAACCCATATTATTCCGGTGTTGCAAGTTAACGCAATGTTCTTCATAAACGGGAGCTTTTTTTATGCTGGATATTTGTTCATTTTAGCAATTGGTAATAAATTACTAATCTTAGACTACATGGATAAAGAAAGTCGCTTTTTCCGTCTGTCTGTTCTAATGTATGTTTAGTTCTTGAAAACTACGCAACGGATCTTGAAGCGGTTTTTTTTTTAAATGGGTTTAAGTAGGTTTCGAAATGTATTTACATGCATACTATCATGCGAGCGACGCCGCGCTGTCATTCAACAATTTTATTTTATTTCATAGGTGTTAGGGAAATATCCTGTGTTTATGGTAAATAATAATTATGTTATTATTTATCTCTTAAATTATTTTATACTAGGTACCTACTAGCTTTTTTTCATAAATAAAACTAAGTACCTACTTGGTACTTTTATTAGATTTTTACCAAAATTACGACGTAATTCAAGGAAATAAGACATTGCACTTGGGCAACACTTACAACTATCTAATTTCTTTTCAGTTGCAAGTAAACTTTGATATTAGGCGTACGTAGTAATCTGTGTTAATCGATCATGGCGTATTTAAGTAATAGTGAATATTATGAAATGATACTTTGCGTCGGGGCAGCCGATGGCAGTCTGCGTGAAGCTCGTCGCCTTTATCGAGAAAGATTTGTGGACAATGGACTCGAAGGTGAACGGCGGCGGTTACCATCTGTGGAGTGCTTCCGAAAAATGGTGAACCGTTTACATGACACTGGTTCTTTCCGTGGTTCCCGCTCAGAAGGCAGACCATCTGTTGTACCACCAGAGCAAGAAGAAAGTATTCTCGAGCATTTTCAATCCAATCCCAGAACAAGTACTCGCCGCGCTGGAATTGTTCTGGGAATGAATCATTTGAGAGTATGGCGCGTGCTAAAAGCAGATGGTCAACATCCGTACCACTTCAGGCACACCCAAGAACTGACACCGGCTGATTTCGTACCACGTCTCAACTTTTGCCAGTGGTACCGAGAGGAAGCACAACGATCCCCTAGTTTCGCGAACCGTATTTTATGGACCGATGAAGCATCTTTTACTCGTGCTGGTATCAGTAACCAACATAACGAACATGTATGGACTCATCAGAACCCACACGCATCTGCAGAAAACAACTTTCAGCATCAGTGGCGTGTTAACATTTGGGCGGGAATAATCGGAGATATTTTAATTGGTCCTTTCGTGCTACCGAGTTCGCTAAACGGTGAAAATTACCTCGCGTTCCTTAGAAACGTCTTAGAACCCGAACTTGAAAACTTGCCTGTAACATTGTACACAAATATGATGTACCAGCAAGACGGGGCGCCAGCACATTATGCGAGAGATGTACGGGCGTATTTAGATGAGCGGTTTAACCAGTGGATCGGACGTGGTGGTCCCATACCTTGGCCTCCGAGGTCACCGGATCTCACACCACTTGACTTTTTTTTGTGGGGCTATGTCAAAAACAAAGTGTACAGTGCGGTATGTCTCACGCGTGAAGATATGGAGTCTAAAATATTTGATGCATTTAGCAGTGTAACTCCAGACATGCTGTGTAATGTAACTGCCAGCATGATGTGACGGACCCAACTGTGCATTGATCAAGGCGGCGAACATTTCGAGCCGTTACTTTAGTACCTACTTTTTAGTTTTGTGTTTATTAGAGGTAGGAAGTGTATTTTTTATTAAATTCAATAATGTTTATCTAAGTATCGTGATATTAGTGAGTTAGTTGTGTTTATTGTGGAACACGGTACATATCTACCAGGATGACATGCACAATGAAATCGGTTAGTTTTTGTTGTTTTAAAGTCCACAACCTATCATTACTACAAAATAGTATTCTGTACCAGGAGCATATGAAATAAGAGTTGTTTACGATTCATCGAAGAGGACTGAACCTTACGAATAAATTTGACCCTAGGTAGTGTTGGGTTTATAAAATATTGATTAAATGAACAAATCAATTAAATTTACATGACACCTTAAAAGTTTTAACTAAACTTGTATTTGCAATTTTGTCCGTGCGTATAGTTAACTCAACGCGCATGTGTAACGAGGGTCAAATATGACCACACTAATATGAAACACGTTGTATATTTGATAACATACTGTGTGTCAGGAAAAATATATCTAGCTATACTAAAGTAAGTGACGTTACAGACAGAAATCTACGTAATAAAAATAAACTACTCCCTCCGTGTGTATCAGCTTAGCTAGGTTAGTAATTCTTTCAAGGGTATACGCTTTTATAATAAATTGCCTGAATCGGTCCTTTGTATGCCCGACAGTAAATTTAAAACCTTTATAAAGACCACTTTATGTCAAAAAGCATATTATAAGACAGTTGATTACCTTAATGATAAAAGTGTCTGGCTTGAGCATGGTGCAGGCGCCTCCTAAAATGCCGTAATTGTAGCATATTTTGTACTTAGGTGACAAACAAAATATTTTTTTGCATTATACACGCTTTTCTATTTTGACACGAGACCAATGTACATTCGTCCACATTTAGTCTTAAGAAAATGTGTAAATGAGTAATTTATTGAAAAAGAGTGACCGAGAGCTTTATTGCCAGGTTCTTTCTCTCGGTTCTACTTATTGCTTTGCGAATCTGGCAGTACATGTAAATATAGAAGCAATGACATTTTTTATTTTAAGTACTTACTGACGTTTGTAAGAGCCATTTAGTGACCTATACAAATAAATAAATCATTTCATTTCATTTCATTAAATCATTTCATTTCATTTCATTAAATCATTTCATTTCATTTCATTAAATCATTTCATTTCATTTCATTTCACCTAATCACTTAGAAAGAATAGTCAAATAAAAATTACCATGCAATTATAAACAATCAATTAATTTGAAATATGTATAACACATTCTACGTAGGTACAAATAAAAAGGAATCCAAAGTTTACTGGGTAACATAACACACTCGCTATCAGTACCTACCTACTTAACAATGCACCCTGAGTTGCACCCAGCTTTAAACCCATTAGGTACCTAGGTATAGACTAATACAATGCAATATGGTGTAAAATCCCAGTTCTTTTTATAACATAGACTATTAAATAATTAAAACGAAATATCACAACAAAAAAAAAATAATAACTACGCAATTACCTACGTTAAAGATGTGCGAGTTCGCCAGATATACGGACAAGTACGGCCACTAGTAGCTGACAATAATAAAATTATTAGTTAGGTATCTAAATTTGTGATTTGCGCCTGCACAGCCACTCAATTGAAATCACTGATTACTGCCCTCTGTGGGGCAATGCTGGAACTTGTTTCAAATTACGGTTCGATCGACACGATGATCTTGTGATAAAGTTTATAAATGGATAACAGCACAGCAGTCAAACAATGCAGTAAACGAAATAAATGTTGTTCTCTATGAATATTCTTTCAAAAAGAACTCTGGAACCCGAGATTTGAACCCCGGCCCCCGATTCCGAATTCCGCATACAGTGCCTCGGAACCGATTTGCTGATGCTTAAGTTATTGAAAATCTAGCCCATATAGTCTCTCAATCAATATTGGTAAACAATTTGTATTCAATAGATGAAGGGTTACAAAATAATAATATGTACAGTCAGCTTCAGAGAAAAGGAACCCCCCTTGATAATGACATGAAAGCATTAAAGTTTTTTGAATCATTGTGTATAATAATATGGCATGTTGGTCTAGTGGTTATGACCGCTGCTTTGTGGACACGGCAACCGAGGTTCAAATCCTCGGACACAAGTTCTTTTTTTATTCATATAATTATATTTTTATTTTCTTAAGCACTTTTTGTTAATTAATATTTAAGGAATCAAATTTTATAGTAGGTATGAGGTTTGTAAGAAAAGATAGGCTTATTGCATAAACAATATTAATTTATTTCTCGAATTACATTTCCTGGTTGAGTATACAGTTTTTCTATCTGAGTTAAATTGGGGTTACTTATTTTTAAATTTTACCTGACCTAAATTTATTGATAAAATACAATACCCTAAATGAAGTATAAAATGTTTACTTAATATTAGATAATTCTAGAAACATAACTACAATATTTATTTACTTATTTATTTAAAGTTTCAAACATTAATTTTTTACACTCTGTATAATCTTTGAATATAAAAGAATGGCTGAAAAATGAAATGTTATTTGTTCCTGTGAATCACAAAGAAAGAACCAACATGCTAAACTATAACAGTATAGCAATATACATCTTCCTCTTTGATCACATTTTCTGATAAGTAGGTAACCCTTTTAACACAACATTAGAAAAATATGTGAAGTCAGATGGTGCATCGTTAACACATTAGAAGATTACTAAACTTATAATGGGATTAGGTATTAATAATATAATATTATTATTATGAATGTTAGGACACTTTATATAAGCACCTTAATGTGATATGGATACTAGACAACGGATATAATACTTATTTTAAATATTTTTTTTAGATTAATTACACCCAGACACATAATAAATAATCGTGTTCAGCACACAAAGATTTGTCCTGGGTAAGAATCGATAAACTAAACTGCATTAATAACGGAGAGGATGGCCCTCACTGTCTATCACTTCTTGAAGACGACTTTTCATCCCCGACACCATATTAAAACCATGCGCCACTATTTCGCATTAGTTCCCAAGTTCTGTTTACCTCTTCATCCAATTTTTTTTTGACTTTATTTCACTTGAGTCCCAGTTTAAAACCATCTGACCCCAAAAGTTTTCTATAGGGTTAAGATCCGGCCTTTTAGCCGGCCACTCAAACACCGTTATATCTTCTTGTGCATTTAGCCAGTCTTGCACAATTCGGGACCGATGCACTGAAGAGTTATCCTGAACCAGGTAAATTTGTCCTTCTGGATATGCGACCCACACTGAAGGCAGCATTACGTCATTCAACACTTCAAGGTATCGCTCACTGTTCATGCGGTCACCTATACGACAGCGGGGATACTTAGGGGAAGAGCTGGAGCCCACGGAGGTGTGGCCCTCCTGTAGAGAAAGTCGCTGTTTACTTGTGTTAAGCCGATTGATACCGGGTCAACGCGAGTCGCCGCCGTACGAGTGGAGCTCGCGTCAACCGATCGCAGCTTCATTGTCATGTCGATTTATATGCCCGTACAGCACCCGGACAATCTACCGTTATTTACTCAGTGTCTAGCAGTCTTAAGTGCAGTGATAGAAAATAATAGTGAAGAAAGTGTTATCGGTATCGGTGATTTTAATGCGGACTTATCACGTTCTAATAGTCTGTTTGGAGAGGAGTTGAGGAGCTATTGTGAGGACCAAAACTGGGTATGTGTTGATACATCTTTACTGGGCTTAATGTCTAAAACTTATACATATAGAAGCTATGCTCATCATACAACTAGTTGGCTTGACCATTGTCTAGCGACGCAAGCCGCGCGCCGTATGTTTACGGGTGCTCACGTAATAAATAGTGTTTTTGATTCTGATCACTTTCCTCTTGTCTTTGAATATGATGTTGACATGGTGGTACCTAAAATTAATAAACAGAGTGGTGGCCGTGTGAACAGGGTACTGTGGGGTACTAGAACGCCCGAACAAACGCGGCACTACAATTCGTTATGCGACAAATACCTAAAAGCTTACAAATGGCCCGCAGTGCCGTGTTCATGCGATCATCTATCGCCCCAACATGCTTCTATAAAAACGATTATTGAACAGATGTATATGCAAATTATAGGTTGTATGCAAAAGGCCGCTGAGCGCACGTATATAGGTAAGAATGTGAAAAATAAAAAATATGTAACCGGCTGGAACTATCATGTGAGTGAGAGTCATGGGAGGGCACGGTTGGCTTATCAGACTTGGCTTTCCTGCGACTGCCCCTTGCAAGGTAAAACTTATGATAATATGTATAATACAAGAAAAGAGTTTAAAAATAAATTAAAATGGTGCCAACGAAATGAAAATAAAATTAAAGCAGATATTATTGCTATGTATCGTCATAAAAAAGATTTTTGTAACTTCTGGAAGGAAACGAATAAACTCAAGTATAATCTCTAAAGTATTTGAGCGAATGTTAAATACACATTTAAAATTAACTAATATTCCGTTAAATAATGCGCAGTTCGGTTTCCGTAAGGGCTTGTCCACAGACCTCGCAATATTTGTCTTAAAAAATACTGTGAACTACTATACATCCAAAAATACTTCGGTATATGCATGCTTTTTAGATATAAGTCGCGCCTTCGACGCAATAGACTATTCTATATTGTGGAACAAGCTAAGATGTACAGGAGTACCAGAAAAGGTTACTGATCTTTTAGAATATTGGTATAATACACAAGAAAATCAAGTCAGATGGGGCGAAGCACTCTCGAACTCATATAAACTCGACTGTGGTGTCAGACAGGGTGGGTTGACGTCGCCGGTACTGTTTAATCTCTATGTAAACGAGCTGATGGAGGAGCTCAGCGGCACGAGGGTCGGCTGCCACGTCGGTGACGTATGCGTCAATAACCTGAGCTATGCAGACAACATGGTGCTGCTGAGCCCCTCCCCTGCTGGGCTTCGTAAATTGATAAACATATGTGAAAAATATGCGTGCGCACAAGGCCTTACTTATAATGTAAAAAAGACGAAAGTCATGATTTTTAAATCCCGACGTGGTCCAGAAAAGATACCCAACTTCAGCCTTTGTAACAGCTCCCTAAGTATAGTTTCTAAATTTAAATACCTAGGACACATTGTCAACAGTACCCTTGATGATAATGACGATATTGAAAGACAGCGGCATGCACTCTCAGCTCGCAGTAATATGCTGGCGAGGCGGTTCGCACTCTGCTCCAAGCAGACGAAGCTGACCCTGTTCCAGGCGTACTGTCAGGCGTTCTATACCAGTCAACTGTGGAGCAACCACACGAAGGCTGCCTACAACACCCTCCGTGTACAATACAACAACGCGCTCAGGCTTATGCTCGGTCTGCCACGGCGGTGTAGCGCGTCTGGCATGTTTGAGGAGAACAGGATCAAAAATATGATGGAGCTCTTAAAAGGGCTGAAGACCTCATTCCACGGTCGTTTATACTCCTCAAAGAACGGGATAATTTGCACGGTGTTTCGACATATTTATGTATTTGACATCTGCTATATTAATTAATGACAATTGACCACAATAATGTATAATGTATAAATGTAATTTAATACGAATGATTTAAACCTATGTAATTTATAAATTCTGAATGATATAATTAACTAATAGTTAATTCAGTATTATATTTTTATTATTTTTTAATATAATTATGACATATTACAATGTAATACAACTATGGGTTTCTTGCCTGATAATAAACGTTTATTATTATTATGTCGTTTATTCACTTACATTCTTATTTTATACATTTTTAAATAGATTTATAAAAAACACAAATACATTTAAAAATATAAAAAATAGTGACCCACCAGTAGCGGAGTAGGACCCAAACTACCGGCGGTGGAGGCTACAGAGTGAGAAACCTCCTAACAATACGGCACGTGTCGAGGATAACAGTCTTCTGAATCTGACTCTTGATCCAACAATCTAACGAGAGTCTCTTGAGATGTTGATCGAGACTCTTCGCTATTAATCCGTTTGCCGAAACGACCACCGGGACAATGATCGTCGAGTCTACGTCCCACATGGCGGTTATCTCGAAGGACAGATCAAGATACTTACTAAGTTTGTCCTTCTCTGCCTTCACGAGATTTTCGTCATGCGGGACGGCGATATCGACGAGCACTGCCCGACGCTGGGTCCGATCAACCAACACGATATCGGGCCTATTGGCAACAATAGTCCTGTCCGTGATGATTGATCGGTCCCAGTAGAGCAATGCACGACCATTCTCAAAAACTGGCACTGGTGTGTACTTATAGTACGGTACTTCAAACTCAATAAGGCCATATTGAAGAGCAAGTTGCTGGTGAATGATCCTGGCTACTTGATTGTGCCTATGCAAGTACTCGGTGTTAGCAAGATACGAACAACCGGAAATAATATGGCGAAGTTATTCACCAGGACGGTGGCATGCTCGACAAATGTCGACCGTACCATCCTTCATAATGTATTTCCGATAGTTGTTCGTCTTGATAACCTCATCTGCAATTGCACAGACAAAACCTTCAGTTTCCCCAAAGAGGTCCCCAAAACGCAGCCAGTTCACCGATGCGAGCAGGTCTACATCGGGTCCTGTTAAGACTCGGAAGAACCGCCCGCGTAGCTCCTTGCTCTTCCATACGTCCTTACGGTCTTCAGTACTTAACACCTTTGGTTTACGCCAGTTCTCGTTAGCCAAGGAAAAAGGTGTCAGGCCCTTGTCAACCTTCACGACATCGCAATGAATGTCATACCCGTTCTGTAGAAAGTAATCTCTCAGACTGCACACTTCACGGTTGTGGAGGTTCTTGGCATTTAAAAAGCCTCGACCCCCACACTTCCGCGGAATGTACAGTCTCATGACAGATGATCGTGGGTGTAACATTCGATGCAATGTCAGTTGTTGACGGACTCGCCTATCCAGGGCGTCTAGTTCCGTTTGAGTCCACCTAAGTATGCCAAAGGAGTATAACAATAAAGGTATCACCCAACCATTGAAAGCCCGCATTTTGTTACCACCGGACAAAGAGCTGTTAAGAACTTTTGTCAGGCGGCCAAAAAAACATTCTTTCACCGATTTCTTAATATCCTCTACCGCTATACCCAATGACTCTGACATACCTAGGTATCTGTATGTTTCGGTCTCGGTGAGAGATCTGAGAGTTATTATCTCAGAAAGTTGTAAATTCGGTGAATTTACAACCTTCCCCCGCTGTACATGCATAACCGCACACTTTTCAACACCGAACTCCATCTTAATGGCATTACTAAAAACTTCCGTAGTTTTTAATAATGTCACTAAATCTTGGTGCTTTAGTGTGAAGAGTTTGAGGTCATCCATATACATCAGGTGAGAAATAACCTCACCCCCTCTACGAAACCGATAGCCTAGCCCTGAATCCTTCAGCAATGTGCTAAGTGGATTCAGTGCTAGACAAAACCACAATGGACTCAAACTGTCGCCCTGGAATATACCACGCTCAATCCTTATCAAGTCATGCGGACCAGAAGCGCACTCACCACTACCTGGTTGACGAAGGACTGTGGCCCACTGCCCCATGCACGAGACTAAGAAGGATTTAAGAGTCGGATTAATTTTATACAACTCTAAAATCCTCCTCAGTCATGAATGAGGCACCGAATCATAGGCCTTCTTGTAGTCAATCCAGGCAGTAGAGAGGGCGCCTCTACTACGCTTGACCTGTTGGCTAATGGCCATGTCTATAAGGAGTAGGTCCTTAGTACCAGGTGACCCAGCCCTACATCCATTCTGAGCGCTATCTAAAATGTTGTTCGATATTATATGTGAATTTAATTTACTTCTCAGAATAGATGTAAGGAGCTTGTAGATGGTAGGTAAGCAAGTGATAGGTCTATAGTTTTTAGGTTCCGTGGTACTACCTGATTTATGGAGCAGGAAGGTGATGCCAGTGGTCATAAAAGTGGGTAAGGAACCAGACTCGAGGGTTTCTTGATACTGTGTAGCCAAGCGTTCATGCGAGCTCTGGACCCACTTTATCCAAAAGTTGTGCAATCCATCCGGCCCAGGACTTTTCCAGTTCGGGGCCGTACGAATTGCACAACTAACGTCTTCGGAGTCTATGGTGATAGACTCCATGGGTTCAATAGTATTGCATTCACGCTCGACGTCACGGATCCAATCGCCCTCCGAATGTTCGACGGGCACCGACCATATGTCACGCCAAAATTTATTCATGGTGTGAGAATCTGGCAGCTGCCCGTCACTCAAACGTTGTCTAGTTCCCTCCCACTCTCGATACACCTTCCTTTGATCACTTTGGAAGATACGATTCTGCCAGTATCTGTCCACACGCTCTCTGTAACGCCGGATACGGCCCGCCCATGCATACACTTTCTGTTTCAGAAAGTCAATACGTTCCGTGACATTGGCTACGTATTGCTGGGGGCCAATACCAGTCCCAGCAAATGCCTGAGTCACGAAACGCATGACCCGGGGACGGTTATTTCCCCGACTGAAACAGATAAGCTTTGCAATGAGAGTCCTAAATGTGCCGATACGTCGCTCGATTCTTGCCTGCCATACGGGAACACCATCCGGTCGTGGTGCACGGTTAACTTCGGGGAATTTAACGCGTGCAACACGACAAGCGGCAATAGCTCCACAGTAAAGAATCGAGTGAGTATCGAGCAAATCATTACTAGTCCGTAAATACGGAGCTAGCAATGCATTCAGGGCTCCCATCAACGCTAGATTTTGCTTATGCATGGGCAAGCGTGGTAGCCGTGGTCTAGAGTTAGGTGCAAACCTATACTGCGAGATCGCATCCTCCAAAGTACTCCTTATTTGCTCGCTTACCTGGATAGATATATCACTCGTGTCATCTCCCGTGTCGGGTGCGGGCTCGGCTAAGATTGCACTTGTTGCAACCGTCTGTATCTCAGGTGACGGTGCTCACGTTGACACTGGAGCTGTACGAGTAGATAATACTTCCAGGCGTAGTCGATCAAGAACAGATTGATCCAACAACTTACATCGTTGGATAGCCCGCACTTGATCCGATAGTCGTTGGACGGCAACGGTCATTGCTGGTTCAAGAGCCTGAAACAAAGGAAGCATCCTTGAACGGTACGCAGTCAGGTTGGTTTCCCCATCTGTAGCCTCATAATATGCCCGCATGACGTTTACATTGATGGATGAGGTCCATCGCATGCGGTGCACAATACCGCCGGTAGTGGGGACCCTACTCGAAGCTGGTACACTTCGGGGACCCAAACTGGTCGGCGGCCGGCCTCTTCCTCGTCGACGTACGGGTGTTGGCGACGTCGGCGGAGAAAAATACTCATCACTTGATGATGAGCTCGACGCCTCAGCAAGCACTTGTGTCGCAGGTGTGCGGTCCGGCGCTTGCGAGGCGGAGCTATGTGATGAGTCCGGGGGTGGTAGTTGCGCATGTTGTTTGCTCCTGGCTCTTGTTTGCATCGTTATTCATCATTTATATCCAATTTCATTTGTTGTAATATTATTTTTGTTGTTTTTGCCGATTGACACATGTCAGACCGCTGTTTCATTTTTATAAAATTGGTTTATTGTTGTAATAACTGTTGTAGTATTTTATTTATAAACTTATTGGTTCTATTATTTAAAAATCTGTAAGTAATTGTATACATTTCGGTAAGATATGTTGATAAAAAATTTAAAATATTTTACGGATAAAAATGACGTGTTAACAGATGTCGAGAGTTGCCAGGTTATTATTATTATTCTCTTTATTAACACTTAACACATATTTATTACATTTTTAAATAGATTTATAAAAAAATACATTTAAAAATATAAAAAACAGTAACCCACCGGCATCGGGTACAGAGACCAAGCTACCGGTGGTTAGGGCTCCAAAGACAGGAACTTCCGCACAATACGGGCCGTATTCAACAGAACCGCCTTCTGCATCAAGCCCTTGAAACAGCTGCCTAACGCGAGCCTCTGTAGGTGGAGGTCGAGGCTCTTGGCTATTAGACCATGCGCAGATACGACTATCGGAACAATAATCGCCGAATCCACATCCCACATGTCGACAATCTCGTGAGCTAGGTCTAAATATTTAATTTGTTTATCTTTTCCTGCTTTCACGAGATTCTCGTCATGTGGCACAGTGATATCGACAATTACTGCAAGGCGCTTTAATCGATCCATTATCACTATATCAGGTCTGTTATAAACTATAACAGCTATAACAGTCCTATCAGTGATAATAGATCGATCCCAATACAATGTGACATGACCGTTCTCAAGAACTGGGTCGGGCACATACTTGTAATAAGGTACCTCCACGTCGACAAGATTTGTAACATCGTAATTTCATTACACTCACAAAACGTAAACAAACATTTGTAATGATATTATGAACGTCATTAGTGTCAGTTGATTTATAGATGTCAACTCGACAAACGTCAAGTCTTGACTATGATTCATTCACCATACGGTGTTCTACACATTGTATAGCGCACTCTAGAGGATTTAGTGGGAACTAGGCAGAGTATTATCTAGCCATGTCATAATATTCTCTTAAAAAGGTGAATGTCAATGATATTGCTTTTTATCTATAGAGGAGTTTCCGGCTGACGATAAGTTTTGCTTGTAGAAAGGTGGTTTGAACTAGTTTTTGCAGAAAATGAAGAATCTAGAAACAGCTCGGAGTTGATAAAAAGCCAGCGCCAGCTGTCGTGGGGCTCTTTCCACTGCTGGATACTTTACTGATAATATCTCTCGATCACTACATCTGTCTTATACTTAACCTACAAATCTCTAGTCTGGAAGAAGTTATTTTACTTGGAAGAATATAAATTGAATCGAAGCAATTGTCGATACATTTCAAGCGTCCTATCGAACATGATCTCAAGAGGCTGGGAGTGTTCCCTCCCATTCGACTTGGACAACGTGGAAGCATTTTTTCTGTTTTAGGAATTCCAAAGGGCGTATCTTGATTGTGTTACTGATGTCTGATGTCTTGGTGCAGAATTGCTAAGGTAGTCGACGTTTCTGGAGCAGTACCGCATAAAGTCTAATCAATCTACGGCAAGGATACACGAGGTCGTCTTGGGCTCACAGGACCACAGCACCTGCGCCCCCCTGACAATCCCAGCTGACCGCGTGGACCAAACACTTAAGCTAAGTACTTTGCTCAACATCTAATCCCGTGTTCTTCATCCATAATACTGTCTACTCCAGTTCCAAGAACCATCGTCATAATCTAAGGTCAAGTTTAAAATAATTACCATACCTGTAATTTGTGTTTTAAGGAGTAGGCCAGTAGCCACACACCTACCTTTGTCCGAGTAACCAATTTAATTTAATCAATACTGTTTAAATGTTTTAAGAGGTGTAATAGGGGCTACCTACATATTCTTTGTATAAATCTTATAACTATTTCTAATATCCAGTGTCTATTTGTTTTGAAGTTAGAAATATATATACTCTGTGAACTCTCTCTACTGTTGTACCTTATTGAATTCTCCTATCATCACACACACCGTTCATACGTGAACTGGCGCCCTGGGATAACCCTAAAGAGACTCATAGGCCTCCCCGTTGATCCAGCTGGTGGATAAGGCTGACTTACACTGTTACAAGTGGCGCCCAACGTGGGGCTTTTCTCCATTTTGTGTGTGTGATGGTCAGGGTTTCAATAAGGTACTCGGTCTGAAACTCTCCAGGACCTTAATTGGCTGTACCAAGCGGCAGGTACGTAAGCAAGGTTGTCTCCCATTTCCACATTGTGGTACAACCAAATCAAAATTTATTTTCTAAATTAAAATTGCTGCTAATATTATTAAATTCATTCGGCCCCTGTTTTTCGGATTAGTTTTAAACTCTGTTTGCCTGCTAACTATTTTAGTAGGCAAACCTCTTGTTTTCTTTTTGTTTTTTTTCTTTTTGTGTGAGGGTAAACTCACAAAGGAAAAAATATTATTCTATTAGATAAATTTTACAATTTTTTTCTTTTTTGATTTCTGTGTGAGGGTAAGATCTCAAACTTTATTATTATAACTTAACTTTCTAGACTGAGCGTGGAAGAGCAAAGTTGACAAATAAATGTTTTGTCAACTACTTACTTAATGTAACTTAAGACACTACTTTCTAATTATACTATTTCCTACCTAAACTACTTAACTTTAATTAGTACTATTTTTGAATTCTCTTTGTGCCTTTTAGTACCTAAACTGTTAAATAGGTACCTTACCTTTGCTTAACTATTAATAATTTTTATGATATTTATATCAGGTAGGTACCTATTAAATTTGAAACTTTGTACCTCCACTTCGGAGAACTTAAATTTATTTTTGCTTTTTGTACTTAAATATTTTAAAGATGTCACACATCCATAAATACATATCTTGCTTGAGAAAGGATGAACTTTGTTATGAACTCGAAATTCTTGGGGTTTCAGTTGACTCTTCTTCACCGGTGACTTCACTGCGTGGTCAGCTGAGGACGGTGTTCAGACTGTCTCGACGAGGCAGCTTAAAGGCTATTCCCATCGGGACACCGAGTCCAGACATCGAGCTGCAGTCTTGTGAGCCCAAAGTCCAAGAATTAGAGGCACTTATCACATCGGGTGAGGTCGGTAGAGATAGGAATGTTTGTTCGAGGTCCGCTCTTAGGGCTAACTATTTGATAGATCGCTTAGCTCGTTGTGGTATTAATTGTGAGTTACTGAACGATATCCGAGGTAGGCTCATCAAGGTTCTCGCTAGTGTTGAACCAAATGGTGAATCGGAAAATTCTGACAGCGAGTCCGAACAACCATTCAATGATAGGATCCCTACCGTGCGTTTGAGGAGTGATCGCTCGATGCGTAGTAGTATTCCTACTGGCCAGGAAACTATAGTTTACAAAGATCGTCCGATCAATCTAAATACTTTTAATTTAAAATATGATGGTTCGACCTGTGTACGCGTATTTCTAGAAAGATTAGAAGAGCTTAGACAGTCACGTGAAGTCAAGGAGTCGAAGATATTGGCTGCCTTCTCTGATTTACTGGACGGTGGTGCTCTAGCGTGGTACCGGACTAATAGGGACACCATCAGTTCATATCAACAGCTGATCACTGAATTGAAGCTAAACTTTGACACACCTGATTACGATTACAGGTTGCGTGATGAAATTAGGCGTCGTACACAAGCCCGAACCGAGACAATGGCAAGTTACATTTCGATTATGTCTGCCATGTTCTCAAGACTTTCTTTTCCTATGTCTCTGAATGAAAAACTAGATATTTTGATGCATAATATACGACCGGACTACATGAAGGAACTAGCCCTCCATGAAGTCGACAGTGTCGATCAATTAAAATCTTTAGGTAAACGGTTGGAGTTGGCACGTGTCAGAGCCCAAAGCTTTAAAGAGCCCGAGCTCGATACATTTAAAATCTCTTCGGATTTAAATAAACTCCAACATAGAAACTTAGTTCAACCTGCAAAACAGGTTTCTCTTTTAGAAAGTAGTTCTTTATCTAATAAATCTATTCCAGTTGTTGAGAACAGACCCTCAACGACTAGTAGAAAATGTCTGACCACAGTGCATACTCATGTGAGCGCTCGAGGGAAATATTGTGCTTTAGGTGTGGTAAGAAAGGGGTGAAGAGGCCTGACTGCCCTTAATGCAACATGCCTCTAGAGCCAAAGAAAATTGCTTGCATGAGTCTGACACCGGACGTTGTGGAAAGTGGAACCACACCAACTCCCTCTGGCGGTGAACTTCTTTTTAAAAAAGAGGAAAATGATATTCGACCCTATCTCGAGTTGAGAATACTCAACTTAAATGTATTAGGTCTCTTAGATTCGGGTGCGTCATGCTCTGTGCTAGGCAATGACTCACACCGCATATTCTTAGATCTAGGGTTTAAAGTGGAAAGCTCTAACTCGGATCGTAGCTTCACTATTCAGACTGCCGACAGCACTAACCTTGAGTGCTTAGGCTATGTCTCTCTACCCGTCTTATATAATTCTACTACTAAAGTAATTAAATTCTATGTGGTCCCAGGTATCACGACCTCGATGGTATTTGGGATAGACTTTTGGCATCAGTTTGAGTTGGCTAAGAATTTGATTTCACAAACTGTTCCCTCTGTTAGGGCTAATTCGTGTAATCCCTTAGTCAGACTGAGCCAGTTCAGTCTTGATATAGAGCACAGCATGGGCGAGAATCATGTTGTCCCAGATGCTTTGCCTCATGTCAAGATTGACTTGGTGGATTGTACTATGACTAAAGATCCTTGGTACTTACATATTAAAAATAGGGTCACTAATAATCCTAAGCACTACCCTAATTTTAGCATTAGGGATAATCTCTTATATAGGTACTGTAGGAAAAATGTGGCTTTAGGGAGGAAATGTAGCCTTCTCCTAATAGCCGTGCCCAGATGGAGTTGTAGTGGACTGTATTATGTTGTAGATAGGGGCAGATCCAGTGAAACAACAGCGTACAACTTTCACACGTCTATATTGAACCACGTACACGAGAGAAGAGGGAACGGATACATATTTCTGCAGTGTTGCCACCACACACGTTCTTTTGTACTAACACCGATATGGCTAAAGGTCAATTTGACCATACCGTTGGTAAATTACATGTTGGTTTCCCAACAGGTACTCTAAAAATAAATATAATCATACAACGAAATTTCAATGGAAGCTGGTAGTTCCACAAGAAGATAGGCTAGAGTTATTAAAAAAACATCACGATGATACTGTAAGTACTCATCTAGGTGTATGGAAAACCCATAAGCATTTGTCACTTAATTACTTTTGGCCTCAGATGTACGAGAGTGTGACGAAATACGTAGGGAGTTGCGAAATATGCAAACTACGTAAGCCCGTCAATACATCTAGTCCAGGTATTATGGGTAATCCTAAAACTGTTTCTAAGCCGATTGAAGCCATTTCTTGTAAGTTGCTGGGACCATTTCCAGTCTCCGGGAACAGGGATGAACAGTTGATTGTTGTGACTGACCACTCTAGCAATAACATTATGTTGAGTCCTAAACGGACAGCAACAGGTGCTAAGGTGACCAGGTTCATAGAAAAGAATGTGTTTCTAGTTCACGGAGCATGTAAAACTATTTACATGGAAAATGGGTCTCAATATGTTAGCAATAAATTTAAAGATCTCTTAACTAAATATAACATACCTAATATTTTTTACCCAACATAAAATAGGAGGTCCTTACCAGTATGTTTTTGCGTTTGGTAAGAGGCACGTAGGCAGGTAAATTGCAATGAATATTATTAAATTATAGATATACTTTTCTCTTGGAACTTCACCTATATTTTGGTGAAAGTTCATCAATTTTGGTTTAGCATTAAAAAAAAATGCTGACTTCTCTTATCTGTTTCTCTTGGAACTTCACCTATATTTTGGTGAAAGTTCATCAATTTTGATTTAGCATTTAAAAAAAAATAATTCTAACCTCTCTTATTTGTATTTCTCTTCTTAGGGATGTAGGTAGGCCGCCGTATCGAGCGTTCCTTCCTCAAAGCAGTGTTTTAAAAATTTCTCTAGGTAGGAAAATGTAGTCATTGTGGTTACATCTTTATTTCATATTAGGACAATGTGGTACTACAATTCTGCTCCTGTTGGTGTATTGTAGGTATTAGCATTTGTTTTCTTGTTAGGTTTGATCTCATGTCCATGAATACCTTGATATCATGGACATGATACAAATCGTTTATTTAGGCTAACGTTTGGATAGGATTAAGCTCTTTGACTTTAGTCACTCACTGTGTTTCGTTCTGAATTTCCTTGTGATGGTTATAACTTCCCCACAGGAAATCCTCTTAAGGGGAGGGGTGGTGTAATATCGTAATTTCATTACACTCACAAAACGTAAACAAACATTTGTAATGATATTATGAACGTCATTAGTGTCAGTTGATGTATAGATGTCAACTCGACAAACGTCAAGTCTTGACTATGATTCATTCACCATACGGTGTTCTACACATTGTATAGCGCACTCTAGAGGATTTAGTGGGAACTAGGCAGAGTATTATCTAGCCATGTCATAATATTCTCTTAAAAAGGTGAATGTCAATGATATTGCTTTTTATCTATAGAGGAGTTTCCGGCTGACGATAAGTTTTGCTTGTAGAAAGGTGGTTTGAACTAGTTTTTGCAGGAAAGGAAGAATCTAGAAACAGCTCGGAGTTGGTAAAATGCCAGCGCCAGCTGTCGTGGGGCTCTTTCCACTGCTGGATACTTTACTGATAATATCTCTCGATCACTACATCTGTCTTATACTTAACCTACAAATCTCTAGTCTGGAAGAAGTTATTTTACTTGGAAGAATATAAATTGAATCGAAGCAATTGTCGATACATTTCAAGCGTCCTATCGAACGTGATCTCAAGAGGATCAAAGAGGTGTAATAGGGGCTTCCTACATATTCTTTGTATAAATCTTATAACTATTTCTAATATCCAGTGTCTATTTGTTTTGAAGTTAGAAATATATATACTCTGTGAATTCTCTCTACTGTTGTACCTTATTGAATTCTCCTATCATCACACACACCGTTCATACGTGAACTGGCGTCCTGGGATAACCCTAAAGAGACTCATAGGCCTCCCCGTTGATCCAGCTGGTGGGTAAGGCTGACTTACACTGTTACAGATTATACTTTAGAGCAAGTTGCTGGTGGATTATCCTGGCTACTTGGTTGTGTCTGTGCAAATACTCACCGTTCGCAAGACGGGAACAACCAGAGATAATATGTCTTAAAGATTCTCCGGGACGATGACATGCCCGACAGATGTCTAGCGTCCCATCTTTGACAATAAATCTCCGATAGTTATTCGTCATCACGACTTCGTCAGTGATTGCACAGATAAAACCCTCAGTTTCTCCGAAGAGATCACCAAATCGTAACCAGGATACCGATGCTATTGAATCAACATCGGGCCCATTTAGAGCCCGATAAAATCGACCATGCAGTTCCTTGCTCTTCCATATTTCCTTCCGATCAGATACACTTAATATTACAGGTTTGCGCCAGTTCTCTTTCGCAAGGGACAGTGGGGTCAGTCCGTTGTCTATTGCCACAACATCTCGATGCACATCCACGTCCACCTGCAGGAAATACTCTCTAAGGTTGCATATCTCACGGTTATGGAGAGTCTTGGTATTTAAAAATCCCCGACCCCCGCATTTCCGTGGTATATACAACCTCATTACTGACGAACGTGGGTGGTGCATTCGATGTGAAGTCAATAGACAACGCACCTTCCTATCCAGAGCTTCTAACTCCGTCTGAGTCCATCTAAGTATGCCAAAAGAGTATATATATTATTATTATTATTTCCACTGGCTCGCCTGGGCCCATTGAAGACATCCATCCCCAGTAACCTAAAATAATAAACCTTTTCAAATCTGTTGCAATATGTAAATCAATGTCAGCAGCAATAATAATTAGAAATATATAATATATATATTTATATATATATTGATATATGTATGTATTAGTTTTATGTTATTATTAATTTATATTATGTTAAATAATATAATCATTTACTTACTTAATGTTAACCGCCCGCTTGTTCTCAAGTCTAATACGTTTTTAGGGTTGAACCGTTGGCCACTTCTTCTCCATTAAAATTTTCGGCCATCCCTATCTGACTTGAAGCATTTTTCGTCGGTAAATATAACAATTTCGTTTTCCCAGTCGAAATTTAAATAACGAGTAGCAAAATTTACTCAGTTGGTGCGATGATCGTCAGTAAGTTGAATCTTTCTGGCTGGCGTTCCCATTTTATATCACCCGTTGCTTGATACCTTCGATTCCATCTACGCACTGTATTTCTCTGTAATGAAAATGATAATAAATAAAAGAAATTCCAAAAAACTAACTTGTAAATGAAAATGTAACATGATTAAGCAATAAATAGGTATATAATATATTTTTATCGTAACTCTTACCGTTATGCCCATATCTCGTGCTATTTTCTTTATGCTTTGTTCTTGCTCCCAGAGAACAATAATTTTAGCTTTCAAAAATGTTGTTAATCGAACCATACTTTCAATTTACTCAAAAAACTGATCAAAAACTTAATAAATTGAATAATATTACGAGGAGGATTAACACCAATGCAAATTACCACGAATTATAAAGTTACCTTCAATCACAGTTTAGTAAATAAGGCAAAGAAGTATTCTAATTGCAACCTTATCGCGCTGTCACAGATTTTATAATACTATAGCCGCAGCTCATATAGCAGATAAATTTTTGAAGTAAAACATGACGGTAGTGCAACAAGCTGTATCAAGCGTAATCTATTGAACTAAACGAGAAATCTATACTAATTTCAACCTTATCTTTTAGTCTATTGAGCAGTTATTATTATCACATATGGTGGAAGTTGAAATTTAAACCTTAAGGTCTAGAAAATTACACCGTAATCAACTTTGTTCGATAAAAGGAGTAATGCTATTCATATTTTCGCCATTCAAATGAACCGATAGCCTAGTGGTATAAGGCACGGCCTAGGTGATCGGCTGGCGCTGGAGATGCGCATTCATATCCTCAAACAGCACATACATTAATGTGGTATTTTTTTGTGAGTAAATTGTATCTTGGTATACAATTGAGCCGAAAGACGAAAAATATCAGAAAATTACAAATTAATATGAACATGCAAAAAAAAGGCAGATGAAGCTCCTCGCTCGTTCGCAGCTCAGCGAACGATCGCATCCCGTGACGTCATTCGTGAGTCATGTGACGCGGCGATATTCAGTATATTAAGTAAACATTTTATACTTCACTTAGGGTATTGTATTTCGTCAATAAATTTAGGTCAGGTAAAATTTAAAAATAAGTAACCCCAATTTAACTCAGATAGAAAAACTGTATACTCAATCAAGAATGGAAAGAGGAAAGAAAAAAACCTAGAAATGTAATTCGAGAAATAAATTAATATTGTTTATGCAATAAGCCTATCTTTTCTTACAAACCTCATACCTACTATAAAATTTGATTCCTTAAATATTAATTAACAAAAAGTGCTTAAGAAAATTATAAAATAATTATATGAATAAAAAAAGAACTTGTGTCCGAGGATTTGAACCTCGGCTGCCGTGTCCACAAAGCAGCGGTCATAACCACTAGACCAACATGCCATATACACAATGATTCAAAAAACTTTAATGCTTTGATGTCATTATCAAGGGGGGTTCCTTTTCTCTGAAGCTGACTGTACATTATTATTTTCGCTAGTTGTAGGTGAATGTAAATTTTGTCCAAGAATCATAACAAACAAGGTAATACACTCTGATTTCGTATCATTGAGATGAGATTCAAGATTATCTTTGCTGTTGGTGTATTGCACTGCACGCACTATGAAACATCTTCCAATAAAATATCACCATATATTGTCTTGCGACTAGTGTTTTGACACTATATCAAGCAATTGAATTTCCTCGTATCTTCGGATGTAGTGTATATATTCTATCACGAACGTTGTCACAGCACATTTATAAGTTAAATAACACTTTTGTGCCCTCCACATAATTCCGATATTATTAATTAAATATTAAGTGTCTAAGGATAATCTGCACATTATGTCTATACACTATATGTAAACTATTAAAACACAACTATGAACTATGACTGCATTAAGTATAGGATAGGAAAGACAAGATCAGAACTGACTCTGTTTATGAGTCGCGATATAGTTCATATACCTTCTTCCTGAAAACGAAGCGGCTGGTTGACATCCTAATTGCCAACGGAAGCACATTCCAGAGAAGAATAGACTGTACGTAGTAATGTACGTAGTAATGAAGAGTGAACAAGGCTAGAAGTGTGAGAAGGACAAGAGCGCAAGTTTTTGTTATGATTGGAGCCAAGAAATTCAAAGTATTAAGTAAGATAAGATGGGACATTGGAAGAATTTAGGAAGGAGTACAGCATAGTCACAGCACGCAAGCTACGACGCTTGCGTATGGATAGCCACCGCAACTCAGAGCGGAATTCCGAAACATGATCATACTTACGAAGATTGTAGACGAATCGAATGCAATTATTGAGAAGACGGTCGAGTTTATTGAGTAGATCTGCATTCAGGCCGAAATAGCACACATCACCATAGTCTATGACAGGAAAGATCAACGAACGCATAAGCGCTGCCTTTGTTGTGGCTGGAAGGAAGTTCTTCTAGCGATAAAGCGCCCGTAAGCTGCCCGTTACCCTCTGACACACTCCGGCAACCTGAGCTTGCCAGTTGAGCGTGGTGTCAATATGCAAACCTAAGTTTTTGACGCAAGAAGTAAGGGATATCAGTTTAGCATTGAATATTATCGGCGGAATGGTAACATCCTTCAGTCTACTCAGCATGCGACTACTCCCTATAATAATACTCTGGCACTTGTCAGGGTTTACCGTCAGCCCGAACCTCTCACACCACCTGCCCAACGCGGCCAAGTTCACATTAATATAGTAAATGGCCTCCGCCAGACTATCCACACCGGCGTGACTGTAGAACTGCAGGTCGTCAGCATACAGATGATACGCACACTGACGCTCAGTGGTTAAGAAGTTAATAAATATAGAAAAAAGAAGAGGTGAGAGAATACCGCATTGGGGGACCCCAGCATCGAAGTTGCACCAATTAGACGAGACGTCATCGATACGTACCTACTGCTGGCGACCCCAAAGATAAGAAGAGAACCACTCCAGGTCATGGGGTGAGATCTTAAGATGGGCTAGCATAGTTAACAGGATGTCCTGGTCCACGCAACTGAATGCATTGGAGAAATAAACCAGGACCAGCATCGTAACTTTCGAGTTTTCGATCCCACTCCTGATATCACCTGTAACCTTCAGCAGGGCAGAAGTAGTACTGTGCCCAGGTCTAAACCCAGATTGTAAATGGTTAAGTATGTCATTTTGTCGTATAAATTTCGAAACTTGGCTATGCACACATGCCTCCAAAAAGTGTAATGGTTGTTGGGAGATATACGAGTTGGTAACGCTTATAGTAACACAGTATGTGGATGAATGAATATTTATTGTTGACATGCATTCGCTTTTATAATAATGTATACAAGTACCTATAGTACTAGAATATTCCCGATGATACAAAACTGGTTTAGGTAGGCGTGGCTTAGACAATAGGAACAAGTTTCAATATACTAAGCGTTATCAATATACCTCCCAACAACCACTACACTGGTGACCCCTGACGTTCAAAGATATAAAATAACTTGCTGCAGTTCCTGAAGTCACTGGTGACCCTCTACTTTACTGGTCGCACTCGATATCAAGCAACCAGTGCTTGAATACAATAATAATTATCATCGGAGGACTGTTCCCGGTTGAACCACAGTTACAAGCTTCATCATCATCATCATCTGAGCGCCGTTCCTGGTTGAACTACAGTAACAAACCGCGTAATCATCATCATCGAGCGTTGTTCCCGGCCGCAGAATGACGGATCCATCCGGACAGCCTGGTACAGCCACAGCTACGATTACGGATGTGGTGTTGGGAGGAGCTTACCGAGTAGGAGTCAAGATCCCGAAGTTCAACCCCAATGACCCAGAGCTATGGTTCGCAAAAACGGAGGAACAATTCGTGCTTTCCAGAGAAATCGCCGACGACACAAAATTTAACTACGTCCTGGCTCAACTCGAACCGCAGCATTCATCGGAAGTACGCGATTTGATCGTATCTCCACCGGCTTCAAACAAATACGATACGTTGAAGACCGAGCTCATACGAAGACTGTCAGCCTCGCAAGAAAAGAAGATACAACAGCTTCTCAAGCACGAAGAGATGGGTGACAGGAAGCCTAGTCAATTCCTCCGGCACTTGCAACTACTTGCTGGTTCTAATTTTCCTTCAGATTTCATCAAATCCATTTGGACTAGTAGGCTGCCTACACATTTGCAGACCTGCATAGCAGCACAGCAGTGTAAAATGACTCTGGAGGACCTGTCCGAGTTAGCAGATCGCGTGAACGACGTCGGTCCAGTAACCGCGCAAGTAGGTGCGCCATTCCCTAGGCAAGTAGCAAGTACAACGTCGACGACGCCTAAAGATTGCGCCCGCCCACGTCGCTTGGATCCAGAACGCCTAAAGATTGCGAAAGCTGAGTTTGAGGACATGTTGCAAAACGGTACCGCACGTAAATCCGACAGTCCATGGTCTTCAACACTCCATTTGGTACGCAAGAAGAATGATGGATAGCGACCATGTGGAGACTACAGACTACTGAACTCACGCACAATTCCTGATCAATATCCAAAACCTGCAAGATTTTACGTACCAACTCACTGGCAGCACTATTTACTCGACCATCGACCTCGTAAAAGCGTACTACCAAATCCCAAGCTTTGAAGAAGACATACCGAAGACTGCAATAACGAGTCCCATGGGATTGTACGGTACTCAGAGGCCTAGACTTCTGTTTCGCATACCTAGATGACATTTTGGTCAGCAGTAACAGCGAAACTTAACACCAAGAACACCTAAGACAACTATTCCAGAGGTTAAGTGACTACGGTGTACTCATTAACACTAGCAAGTGCGTCTTTGGGAGACCAGAAGTTGAATTCCTGGGATACAGAGTTTCCGCAGCAGGCATACAACTGCTAGACATCAAAGTCAAAGTCATATTGGACTTCCCAACACCTAAAACGGTTAAAGAACTACGACGTTTCCTGGATCCCTGAATCAAAGAGCTGACACAGCATTTAGACTGCAATGCCTTAACTAAGGAACTGCTAACTGATTCCGAGCTACGTGACTATCTTGAAAACGGTTCGTCCCTGCACCTGAAGAAAGTCAGACTGCCAGGCTGCAACACCGAAGTCTATTGTGACGTATCTTCAATGACAAGGCCATTCGTCACGAAATCGTTTCGGAAGCAAGTGTTCCTGTCTCTGCACAACCTGAGCCATCCCAGTGCGAAATCTAGTGTACAACTAGTGACGCAAAGATTTGTTTGGCCAGGTATAAAACGCGATTGCAGACTATGGGCCACGCAGTGTGAGGCGTGCCAGCGAAGCAAAGTAGTTCACCATACATCAGCTCCACTACGTGCCTTCGACACTCCATCAGGTCGCTTCCGACATATACACCTTGACCTCATAGGTCCGCTACCCTTATCGTCCAACTACAAATACTGCCTCACTATAGTCGACCGCGCAACACGCTGGCCTGAGGCACATCCGCTGCAAGATATCACAGCTGAGACCGTTGTGAACGCTTTAATATCAGGATGGATAGCACGCTATGGATGCCCTGAGCACATCACCACAGACCGCGGACGGCAGTTCGTGTCAAAAGTCTTCAGAGACCTGGTGTCGCTTCTAGGTGCTACCCATCATCTCACAACGAGTTACCATCCAGCAGCCAATGGAAACGTGGAACGAATGCATCGAACGCTCAAATCGACCATATCATGTCACGCTACAGCAAGCTGGACTGAAGCACTTCCATGGGTTCTTCTAGGCATACGAGGCTCATGTAAAGAAGACTTGCAGACTTCAGCAGCAGAACTTGTATACGGTGAAGCACTACGCTTACCTGGACAGTTCCCAACCACCAGCCCTCAAGACCCAGTGGACATGACAGAGCTAGTCGGCAGACTTCGCCTACATATGGCAAAGCTGACTCCACAGCCAACTTCATGCCATATATGTGGGAGGAAACACGTGCACAGGCAGGGCGTTCCAGGCCACTATCGTTCGGCAGAGAAACGAACGTTTAAAATGTTCAGTTCTCGCGAACATGCTATCCACTGTGTGGGGGTGGCATCTCTGCCCGGCACGCGTTGTTCGGGATCGGAAGGAAGAGGGTGGGATCAGATTGAAGAGCTCTTCAGAACACTCGCCGTGGTAAATACGGTAGAATGCGGCCAAGAAAGCTATTGTTCGGCGCTGAGCTAGCGACTCAATGCTTCCCGTTACCTCCGGACAATCTATAATACGGATGGCCCGTCGCTGCATAGCGTCAAGAGCGTCGAGCAAATACTTCGCGGAGCCGTCCCAGAGGTGAGAGCAGTATTCGACGCAGGGTCTAATCTGCGTCTTGTACAGCAGACACCTCTGGTTCAGTAT
>OY748286.1:38570512-38713979 GCA_963556515.1 Nudaria mundana | reverse complement strand
TGATGACCAGGTAATACTTGCGTCATCGGCGGAGGAGTTGCAGGTGATGGTTAATATTATTAATGAGTCTTTGAAAAGGAAGGAAATGAAAGTGAACGCAAGTAAGACGAAAGTAATGGTATTTGAACGAGACGAAAGCATGTCGAACTGTGCGATTGTTATTGAAGGAGAAAGAGTGGAGCAAGTGAAAGAGTTTGTGTATTTAGGGTCCAAGTTTACAAGGGATGGAAGATGTGACGACGACATTGAAAGAAGGGTTGTGGCAGGAAATCAAGTGAATGGGGCTCTGCATAACTTTATGAACAGTCAGAAGATTTCCCGGAGGGCTAGGCTGGCTGTTCATAGAGCAGTGCTGGTCCCTACACTTATGTATGGAAGTGAATGTTGGGTTTGGCAGAAGAAGCATGAAAGTAAAATAAATGCAGTGGAAATGAGAAGTTTGAGAAGTATGACTGGGGTGACATTGGTTGAGAAAGTGAGGAACAGCGAGATACGAGAACTTTGCGGTGTATCAAAAGATGTAGTGAGTAAGATAGAAAAAGGGATGCTTAGATGGTTCGGGCACGTAGAAAGGATGGATGAAAGAAGATTGACGAAACAGATACATAAGGCGGGCGTGAATGGACAGGCAGGTAAGGGTCGACCTAGGCGAACGTACTTCGACCAAATCGGAGATGTTTTGAACAAAGGTCAGGTCAAGAGCACCCAGAACCGGAGAGCGTGCATGAAGATAGTTATGAAAGTGGAAGAAGCGAAAGAAGTATGCCAGGACCGTAGCAAGTGGAATTCCATAGTCTCTGCCTACCCCAATGGGAAAGAGGCGTGAACATATGTATGTATGTATGTATGTAGAACTCACGCAGTTACTGATGTGTGTTAGTAAGCTGGCAGGTGGTGACCAAAACTTGTTATGTATGTCACATAGATAATCACAAACGTAAGTACACTTACTTTGCTTGATTTAACACAGTATTAGATAGAGATATTTTGAAAATAGCTATTAAATCTTTTTAAAACTAAAGTTTTACAAATCTTAGATGTGTGCACTTGTTGACACCTACCCTCAAAAAAAAGTATATCGTAATTCGTATTTCTGAATCATAAAACATCTCATATCATAATTGTAATCATCATCATAATTGACAATTATGTTTTATTGCAATACTTTTGTAAATTCTTGTTTTTGCACTTTACTGATCGTACTCGTACTTTAATTAACAAAAATACAATACACGTCAAAATTGATAAACCATATCCTTTACACTCTTAGCATAAGTATTACATCCTACTATATAAGATTTATTCTTTTTACATTTTTGACAATTTTTATTCAATTTTACATTTCCAATAATATTTATTCTATTTTACATTTTTGTAAATTTTTACTCAATTTTACATTTCCAATAAATAATATTTATTCTATTTTACACTTTTTAACAATATTTATTCAGTTTTATACTTTGACGACAATATTGTCACTGCATTTACTGTTTTTAAATGCTTACACATTTTAAGCAATTTTATTTTATTAACATTTGGGCACTCCACAGATTTGTAGTATAGAATATTTTATTCTTTACATGTTTATATCTTTTTGTCCTTATTTCGTATAACTTTTCGGGCTTTACCTTTATTTCAGGTTTTACCTGCCTTGTTACTAGCTTTGCTAGTGGCATCCATGTTTTATCTTATTTTGTTGTCTTTGAAGTGTTCTTTGAGTGTTTTGTGTGTCAGTTTGCGTGTTCTGCGTGTGTTGTTACTGTCCTATTTCTATATATTGGTGATTTTATGTCGTTCGTTATTGCTTGTCGTTCAAATATTATTATAATACTATGGAAGCATACTTGCGTTGTTACCGAGTTTTGTTTCGGTCGATTACCACGCTGCCAATTTTCACGCAGTATTGTAGAAATTTATTCCTGTTTGTTTTCTGCATCAGGTCACTAACGTTGTTCCTGTCTACCACCTCCTATAGGAATTTACCCATTAAAAAGGGAATCCCCCCCTATAAAAAATAAGGTTTAAAGTCGAGTTGAGAGTTCTGGACACCGGTCTTCATGTCTGACGTCACAATTTAACTCCTGCTCCAGACCGAATCTGTCTTGCGCGAAGACAGGACATTCGAACAATATATGTGGGACTGTCTCATCGATCGCTGGATCACAAATGCACGAGGAGCTCTCCTTGCATCTGAAGCGATGCAGATATTCCGAGAAACCCCGGTGCCCAGTCATAATTTGTGTTGTGATCTAGTCTATGGTTAACGTCCGTATTGTGCTACATGCCGTCAGCGCATCCGGTAAAAATATCTTCGTAGTGGCCGCAGTATCTCCTGTAAAGTACCTCCGGTTCCATTCGCCAAGCGAAGCTCCTCGGACACTTCGCTTGACGAATGAGATCGGACATAGGTCGTAATCTGGCATCGTTTTTGGTTCATGACGGCTGCTTTGGCCAGGACATCCGCTTGCTCATTGCCTGCCAGTCCAACATGGGCTTTGACCTAGAAGAAAGACACAGCTTTCTTCTGTTGCAGTAATGCATTCAAATCATGCCTTGTCTCCACCGCAAGTGGATGGAGGCAATTCGGGTTCTGGAAAGAATTGAAGGGCCGCCATGGAGTCACTATAGATACCACACGATGTCGCTTTTGTCTTTAGTACCTCACGTAGGCCACTGCGTATTGCTAGAAGTTCAGCCTGGTAAACCGTGCAATAACCAGCAAGTTTCAGTTTGAGGGTTTTGCTCTCTGCCTCACCCTTCCAGATGGAGAGAGCGGATCCGACCTCTCACTGAATCTTGCTGCCATCGGTGAATATGCGCAAGTCATAGTCACCGCTGGCAGCAAGTTGCTCCTGGTTTACCAGGCTGACGAAATTTATTTCCCTTCTTTCGGACGGGTGAGGAGCTGTAAGAGGCGATGATATTTGCTCGACTTCTCGGTCGCATAGCCTGCAAAATATCTCTATCACCCCTCTTGGCTCGGTATAAAGCAGCCGCCTCCCGAACACGAAGATCGAAAATCGAACGTTCGTTTCTCTGCCGAACGATAGCGGCCTGGAACGCCCTGCCTTTGCACGTGTTTCCTCCCACATATAATCCTGGGTTCTTTAAGCGGAGCGTGAAGAGGCACATCAGTAGGTCGTCAAGTTGAGGGCCACTCTCTATAGTATTATGTGCTGTGACAGTGGCCCACAATCGCTAGACGTCGTCACGATTTACCACCAGGCGGGCAGCGTAAATTTGACGAACACAATATAAAAAAAAAAAAAAAAAAAATCCCAGCCAATACCAGCGCCGAGTTTAGCGACACCGTGCGGTAGGCCTTTGCAATCTGTTGCGCAATAAGGCGCTGCACAGTGTTTAATTGCTTTATGACGCCCTTCCTGTGAACCGCCGGTTCTCACGCGCTGGCACCATACAGCACAATCGGTTCCACTGTCGCCACATATATTGTTCGGATGACCTCCGGATTTAGTCCCCAGGTGGTCTTCGCTGCTCTCGATAGTTGTTTATATATGCCCAAGGCCTTTCTGCATATGTCAGCTACGTGCGGCTTGAAGGTTAGCTTGTCGTCTATGGTAACACCCAGCATCTTGATCTTCTCTACCATCGGGATGTCGACCCCTCCCATGTTAAGGAGTGGGGTGTCGTAGTTTAGTTTTCGCGTTATGACCATCGCGTTGGTCTTATGTGCAGCGAATCTTAATTTGTTCTCTACACCCCACTTCCTAACATGTTCGAGGGCGGCATTTGCCTCAATCTGCTGGGAGTAATCCGCGTCGAAGACCAGGACGACATTATCCCGCCCTCCGCCAATCGGACTCTTATGGCGGGCCACCATGCGCTGTCGAAGGCTCCCTCTATGTCCAAGGATACTACTGTGATCATCTTCTCCTCATTGAGTTTTTGGCGAATGTGCTTTAGTGTATAGAGGGAGTCTTCGGTGCTTCTCTGGGGCATGAATCCGTATTGACGGGTACTTAGTCCCTGGAGGATGTAGTGCTTCACTCGGGACATAAGCAGCTTCTCATATATCTTGCCCAAGATAGGGAGAAGCCTAATGGGTCTATAGGCCTTGGGCGCAGAGTAGTCTTCTTTTCCAGGCTTCTTCAGGATGACAACGGTTGCCTCCTTCCATATACGTGTGAAGTGGTGGAGCTCGAGGCACTTGTTCAACAGGGCAAGGAAAGATGTGGGATCCGTGTCGATAGCTCGCACAGCAGATGTCCGCAGTTAGTCCGTCGGCCCCGGGGGCATTTTTGGGGTTGAAGGACCCGCATGCCATTCGGAGTTCTCCCAGTGTGAATGGTGGATCGCAAAATTAATTTTTGGTACCATCATTTACTTTGTCGGCTTTTATTCTCGTTCGGTTGTGGTGTGCGTTGTCCTTTTCTGGTAGGTCTTCTGGATAAAATGTATTCGCCAGTAAGGTGACTGACCCCTTTGAGTCAAGGCTCACTCCATCCTTTCCCAACGGTAGGTCCTCTTCTCTCCGCTCCGTTCTTGATATGACCCTATAAATCCATTCCCACATAATTTCCTTGTCCTGCCTAGCACAAAAGTTCTTAGAACTATCAATTATGGCTCGGGAGGCTTCTTCCTCATATTCTTCTTTCTTCTTCAGGTACTCTTCGACTACCTTAGCCCTTCTCACCGGTGCGGCGCACCTGATGCGGTTATTTCGGGTTGCTACCTCTCACTTCAGTTTCGTGAGCTTTTCGGACCACAACGGCACACTGATTCCCTCTTTGGTCTTTTTGAGAGGCATAGACTGCAAGCATGCCTCCACCAGCATTTCCGTGTATGCGTTGACAGCTTCCTCAAGCTTGTCAACATAACTAATCGCATCTATAAGCTCTTTAAGTAGAAGGCGCTCTGCTTGTAGTTGGCTGAATTTAGTCACAAATTCAGACCAATTAGCCTTGTTCGTATTAAATCAGTGAGTAGTTCTGCTGACTGCCATGCCTTTTGCCCTAGCAAATCATATGCCAAACAGTATGCCGTTGTGGTCGGAGTTGACTAGACCTGTATCTACTCTCCACTGCTCGATAAGATCCAAAAGATCTTCCGAGCAGGCAGTGAGGTCGATGAAACTGTGGTAAGGTCGGAGTTGTTCCTTTATTGAGGATATGCCGTTGTGGTCGGAGTTGACTAGACCTGGATCTACTCTCCACTGCTCGATAAAATCCAAAAGATCTTCCGAGCAGGCAGTGAGGTCGATGAAACTGTGGTAAGGTCGGAGTTGTTCCTTTATTGAGGATATGGAGTCCCATATCCCCTAGAGTCCCGGCCATATCGATGCCTCACTTGTCGATCTTCAGACTGCCCCACCAGGTGCTCTTCGCGTTGCTATCTCCTCCAACGAACAAATTCTTTGAGCCTAGTGTCTCTTCGACCTTTTGTAGTTGTATTAGGTACGGTTCTAGTGGGTGACTCGGTTCAAAGTAGAAGGACACCAGCGCTATTTCCCATAACACCGTTCGCATCCTCACCACAGCGATGTTGTTTGTGGTGAGTTTCGGGAATTGGATGACCGTAAAGTCATTATCGAAGACGACGATTGCCGCCTTCACTTTAACCTCCCCTACTTTGGTGTTTTGGAAAACTCTCACGCCGGTGCGCCCTCTCATGAGCCCACTTCCATCAACCGCTGGCTCTTGGAGGAGTGCTACTGTGGCTTGGCGTCTCTTAGCTTCAATGAGGATCTCTGTAGTTGCCAGCTTCTTCTTCTGCAGGTTCGCTTGGAGTACCTTATAGATGGTGAAGTCGCCCTGTGCGCCCTTAGCAGTACGCCACAGTCAGACGAACCAGTTCGTCCCTCCTACGGCGCACCACGCAGTCTCGATCAAAGGCGTTGTGCTCGTTGTCATCCTGGTTAGTCTTGACACAGTTTCTGCACTTGGGTGGGACACCCACCGTCCAGTCCGCGCATGCTGTCTTCAGGTGAGGACCTCCACAATGGCTGCAGAGGTCGGCCGGTTCCTTACAGAAGCTCTTCGTATGGCCATAGTCCAGACAGCGTCTGCACTGGATTAACGGGGACTGGTCCTCCGCCCGAATGCGCTGAAGATCGATGTGGACGTACCCCTGGGTTGTTACTCGACGCCACACGATGGGCGCTACGCTGAGAACAAATGTCCCGTGTGGGGGTTCCTAGCCTTCCTCATGTACTTGACGGCGATCCTGTCCTCTTCTTCCTTAAGGTCCTAGAAGATCAGGCGGTTCTAGTTCTTAAGAGCCTTCAGGACATCGCCGTCGGTGTTGGCCAGGAGTAGGTCCTTAAGTATCAGAAGGGGGTCCTTGTTTTTAATATCCTCGACGGTGAGGCCAGACTCTCTATCCCGGAGCCTCTTCTTTACACTGTCTTTTTCCTCCTCCGTCGCAAACCCCATGATGATCTTCCTGTCCCTGGCTTTCCTTACTCTTTCAACTGTGACCTATCCTTCTTTAGCATCTACCGCTTCTCTCAACTTTTGTAGAGTCACTTCTCCAGTCTCCGTTTCGTCCTTGGAGGTGACCACTACTGAGTGCAGAGTACCCCTGGTCGTGTGAGGTTTCCCCACTTTTGTCGCCGCCACACTGGCATATGTTACCTATTGTATTTGCCCCAGTGTCTCCTTATGCAGCTCAAGGTTTGTGCCTAGCTCGGTAATTTTGCTGTTGGTTTCCTGAAGTGCTCTTGTGTGTTCCTCGAGCTTGGCCGAGTACTGCTGCACTTACCCGTCCTGTCTCCTCCATGGTTTCTATCTTCTCTTTCATCTCTCTAATAATCCTGTTATTCTCCCTTATTCTCTTTTCGTTATCTCTCAAGATATTCGTGCTCTTTTCCATCTGCATCTTCAGTCTACCCTCCATGTCCCTCATTTCTTTCCGATATAATGATTAGGGTACTTCAGATTAGAGACAGATTTAAACTTAGGTGATAGAATTATGGCAACACGTAGAAACATGCCTTGATGCAGGGTTATCCTTTGCTGCAACAAACAATCTCAAAAATCTGGTAAATAGAGAATCTGGCGTTCTCTATTTACCAGATGTTGTAAGTACTATCAAACAATATAAAACGTCAATGTATCTCTCTGAGCCCGTTCAGTCACTACACTGAACAGCACCTCATTGCACATTACCGCACAGAGTGCTACGTGCTAGGTAGCACAGAGGAAGCACATTGATCACGTCTTGTTTTTTCGGAGGACCTTCAAAGTAGCACTAGTTGACTACAAACAACGAAGGAGGATGAAATGAAATTCCTGGTTAAATATATCTATACGTCGACCACCGCCATCCCGTCTCTTCGCGATTGTTTAAGAGTTACGTATAGCTAATAGTGTGGATCAACGGACTATAGATGTGTGACGAATGTTTCCTTGCGTAGTGGGATTGATATAGTTTATCATTATAGGTGCAGCCATTGCCATCTACGGAAATAATGATAAGTCAACCATTAAATCCATGCCCGCCTCACAACTGAATGCAAGTTTACCGATGGATAGAATGCCAAATCTAAATATCGAAAATATAGACGTGGACAGGTTTGGAGAGAAATTGGAGGAATTTCTTCTTATGCACGATAACAGAAGGACTGCGACCGAGACTCGCCGTGCCAGTTTCTTGCACTTCGAAGATGGGATAGATGCGCATATGCAGGCAATGACGTTGCGGTTACGAAAGCGCATCTTCGACAACATGGTGCAGGTGATGTACATGGCGCGCTACACGCTGCGCCAAATGCAGTCTGTAGAGAACTTCAGTACCAACAGCATCCACTACCGTGTCGCCTACACCTACCGCACCATGCAGCGCTACTATCGTCGCATGCATATCGCTTACAAGCAACAGCTCACTACTATGCCAAAATCGTTGAACGTCACCCATGGTATTATATTACACTCCAAGATTGTGCGCTTACACGTGGACTTGGTCTACGTGTACTGGCTTATGATTCGGATGGACAGCAGTGTCAAACAACATGAGCTCCAGAAAAATCGAATATTAGAACAGAAGATTAGGAGAGAACATAGAACTAAGCCTCCGGCGAACGGATTTGGGCCATATGATAAGCCTCCCAGACGGGCTTAATTGATTTTGCGGTGGTAGGCAGAGATATATCAATTCTAGATAGTCTATGAAACACGTGGTGAATAATTGATTCCGTTCTATTATAAAGATTTATATCAAATTTAGATTTTAAAGAGGTGATGTAGTTCTTTATTCTACTTCTGGAGTTATTAGATGCAGTTATATCGACCTCCGGAGTATATTTAGAATATAAAATGTCTTCCGGGGATATTTTGGAAAGTTTGGATAATTGATTGCGTAATTCCTCAACAGATTCGCCAGGCGTGTCATCTCTGATTAGTACCTCATACGTTAGTTCTGGTAAAATGAGATGCTCAAATGAAATTGCGTAGGCCATGGTTATCGGTTGAGCAGATACGAAGTACACAAAAAAAATATATAGGAGAAAAAATTAGAATCAATTTCTCGTCTAAAAGGGTGGTAGTACTAGGTAACTTTGCAACATGTTGTTGTTGCGTAGATAAGGATTGCGCGGCCATGGTATGTGCGCGCCATGTGCGCGTCGTATTTACAAAGACAGAATAATCATTTAGAGATTTGTGACACTGTTATTTATTAAATACACAGAATTAGCACTTTAATTTAATATAATAGTACGTACCCTTGTAGACGAGTTCACACAATTTCACAGAAAAAAATTATAGATTGCACGTGCCCTTGACCTTGAGACCTGTAACCTTTTAAGCCTTTTATCGGGCGCCACTGTAACGATGATAGCTCCTTCCTTACCAGAATAGTAATAAATAAGAACACTTGGGATGATTTTATAGGTATAATGTTTAAGATAACAGATTACAAGTTATACTGCCACGGCTTTAGGGGTCGTGGATGGTAGATGATTCTAGATAATGTTAGGTCTTTAGTTTAGTATAGGTTCCAGGCTTCAGGTGCTGTAAGATGAACAGCAACTTGCCTGGATATATTGTAGCACGCGCAGAGAGGGCGAAGTGACGCTTGTCCTTCGTATATATACTACGACCTTGTTGCAGCGCTGGCGCGTGATAGTTGGAGGGGCGCTCGCACATGCGGTGCGCATCGCAGCTGTGTGATGTAACACACTGACGTCACAGTATATGCATTGTCTGACTGTCTTTCTATTTGTTCCGGCCAGTATCTGAAATGGCTGGACTTATTTTAACGTAACTTTCACTGGCAGATATGTTATAAGGAGAAACTTTTTGCTGCTCTATTTGCTGCGCCTACCGTAACTATTTATAATGATGAAATGGGCGTATTTTTTATCATACAAACATAAGTGTGGGTGTGTTATGCACTATCCCTTCATATATGCGTGATGTATGTCTGTCACCATTTGTTAAACATAGCTGCATAGGCAGCTAAAACCGTAAACCTTCCATGTGCTTATTGACCTTTCACGCGGGCGAAGCCACGGGCGTCGGTTAGTAGTAGGCGACATATACGACGACCGTAATACGACGACCGTGTTGCTCTATGGTAGTAGGTAACTAAAATATTTATTTAAAACAACCGTCTCTGGCAAATATAAACAACATAGAAATCACCCCAACTTTCACCCCTAACTTCGTTGGTCCCACGTAATAGGTGGCGAGCCTTTGTCATTTATGTTTGTCAGAACTTCGTCTGGCAAGTCACAAAGTGCACGGAGACGTACTACACTAGACTCACCCACTATTACGAGTATGTACTGAGCGCCTCTCTCTCTCTTTACCCTTTTGGGTATTCAAATGGGATTTTATGTGTTTAAACAATCGTCCGCTAAACAGTTATTTACAATAGTAATATTATAAAGAGGAAAGATTTGATTGTTTGTTTATTTGCAGCCTCGTGCAGGCTTAGAAACTACTAAACCAATTTCGAAAATTATTTCATTATCTTATAAGTAATAATAATAAGAATCTCGTGAAGGCAGAGAAGGACAAACTTAGTAAATACCTTGATCTGTCCATCGAGATAACCGCCATGTAGACTCGACGATCATTGTCCCGTGGTCGTTTCGGCAAACGGATTAATAGCGAAGAGTCTCGATCAACATCTCAAGAGACTCTCGTTATATTGTTGGATCAAGAGTCAGATTCAGAAGGCTGTTATCCTCGATACGTGCCGTATTTTCTCGGTTTTTTCTAGGTTTTTTCTATGTTTCTCAGTCTGTAGCCTCCACCAGTACCACGACCATAGTTTGGGTCCTACTCTGCTACTGGTGGGTCACTATTTTTTATATTTTTAAATATGTTTGTATTTTATTAAAGATTTATATAAAAATGTAAATCATATCGGTGTCGAGCGTGAATGCAATACCATCGAGCCCATGGAGTCTATTACTATAGACTCCGAAGACGTTAGTTGTGCAATTCGTACGGCACCGAACTGGAAAAGTCCTGGGCCAGACGGATTGCACAACTTTTGGATAAAGTGGGTTCAAAGTTCGCTTGGTAACCCAGTATTGTATAAAAAGGAACGCTTGGTAACACAGTATTAGTTCCTTACCCGCTTTCATGACCACTGGTATCACCTTCCTGCTCCATAAATCAGGTAGTACCACGGAACTATAGACTCATCACTTGCTTACCTATCATCTACAAGCTCCTTACACCTATTCTGAGAAGTAAATTAAATAAATTAAATACACACAATAATTTTCTACCAACATCTTAAATAGCGCTCAAAATGGATGTTGGGCGGGGTCACGTGGTACTAAGGAGATACTCCTTATTGACATGGCCATTAGCCAACAGATTAAGCGGAGTAAGGGCGCCCTCTCTATTGCCTGGATTGACTACAAGAAGGCTTATGACTCGGTACCTCATTTGTGGCTGAGGAGGATTTTAGAGTCTGTTGTATATAATTAATCCGACTCTTAAATCCTTCTTCCGACTACCTCGGTGGCACAATAGTACTATGTACGGACTGCCACGCTCGAGGTCTCGGGTTCGATTCCCGGGTCTGGTGGATAATGTTTAATTCTCTTTAGAATTTTACCCAGATAATTATCCCAGAGTCTGGAACTTGTGCCCGGTAAATGGCAATAGGCTCGCCCCCTATTACATGGGACCTAACATAGCTGGCGAGATGTGGGTGTGGTTTCACACCTCTGCCTACCCCTTCGGGGAAAAAGGTGTGATGCTATGTTATGTTTATGTTATGTAAATCCTTCTTAGTCTCGTGGATGGGGCAGCGGACCACAGTCCTAAGTCAACCAGATAGTGGTGGGTACGCCTGTGATACGCTTGACTTGATTAGGATTGAGCGTGGTATATTCCAGGGCGACAGTTTGAGTTCATTGTGATTGTGTTTAGCACTGAATCCTCTCAGTACCTTACTGAAGGATTCAGGGCTGGGCTATCGATTTCGTAGAGGGGGTGTGGTTATTTCTCAACTGATGTATATAGATGACCTCAAGCTATTCTCACTGAAACACCAAGATTTGGCGACATTATTAAAAACTACTGAAGGTTTTAGTAATGCCATGAAAACGGAGTTCGGTGTTGATAAGTGTGCAGTTATGCGAGGACAGCGCTAGAAGGATAACTAATACTTTCTGAGATAATAACTCTGAGATATCTCTCCTAAACCGAAACATACAAATACCTAGCTTTGTCAGAGTTATTGGGTATAGCGGTAGAGGATGTTAAGAAATCGGTGAAAAAAAGCTTATTTTTTTGGCCGCCTAACAAAAGTTCTCAAGGAACAATTTTTTGGTCCGGTGGTAACAAAATGCGGGCTTTCAACGGTTGGGTGGTGCCTTTATTGTATACTCCTTTGGCATACTTAGGTGGACTAGACGGAACTAGACGCCCAGGATAGGCGAGTCCGTCAGCAACTCACATCGCTTAGAATGTTACACCCAAGGGATACTATCATAAGACTGTACATTCCACGGAAGTTGGGGGTCGAGGTTTTTGAAATGCCAAGAATATATAACCGTGAAGTGTGCAGTCTGAGGGATTACTTCCTACATAATGGGTGTGACATTCATTATGATGTCGTGATGGTTGACAAGGGCCTGACACCTCTTTCCTTAGCTAACGAGAACTGGCGAAAGATTGTATCTGTGTAAAAATATTATTGTGTGTTGTGTTTGTGTGTGCGTCTACCAAGAAGCGTCTACCGAATAATTTACCAGAAGCTGATGTATTCCACTGATTTTCATAGTGGTAGATCCTACTTCGTCTTTTATGTGAGATAGTGAGTTGCGGGTCATGAGGATCTATTGAGTGCTGCTTTAAGAGGGCTTTTAAGTTATAAATTTGACGTACTGTCAGCACATCCGAGAGATGGTAGAGGTCCCTGGTAGGGTATAGAAAAGGCAAGGACTCTTTGGGGTCTATCCACCATCAACAACAACCTGGTTTAGGATGTTACTCCCCATGCAGCTAGAATGCGTTAACAGAGAGCCTGGTAAACCATTTTAATAACACTCTTATTTGCACAGTTGCGTAAAGTTGAAGATGAAAATTAGTATTTGAGTTCTGTAAGAAAGTATTTCTAAGTGATAATTGATACTGTACTGTCGATTATGATACCAAGATATTTAATGTGAGAGGTTCTTTCTAAATTATGCCTTCGCAGAGGACCCCTCTGCGGTGGCCGGGCTTCTCGCTTCTTGCAAGTAAATGCCGGGGTACAGGGATTCGCACTGTCACCAACTCTCTGTCTTCTGCATATCAATGATATGCTATCCCTCGGGAACATTCATTACTATGCAGATGACAGCACATTGCACGGAAGTTACTTGGTTCGTCCGGTGGCGGGGAGGAGGAGAGACGACAACTCGTGGCTGATCTCGACCGGAACCTCGACTGTATCTCCTAATGGGGTGCCGAGAACTTGATCGAGTTCAATACCCGCAAAACATAGGCGTGTGCATTTACAGCGAAAAAATCCCCTTTCCCTGCCCACCATCTCTTCAGAATGCAATATTACCAATGAAGGACAATCTAGACATCCTTGGCATAGACGTTCCTCGAGAGCTCAATAGTAAAAACTACATTGAGAGATGTATTGGGCTAGCTTCGCGGAAACTAGGAATACTGAATAAGGTAAAGCGATTCTTTACACCGGACCAGAGGTGTTTGCTGTACAAAACGCAGATTAGACCCTGCATCGAATACTGCTCTGACCTGAGACGGCTCCGCGAAGTATTTTCTGGACGCACTATAGATTGTCCGGAGATAACGGGAACCCTTGAGCCGCTAGCTCAGCTCCGAACAATAGCTTCATTGGCCGCATTCTACCGTATTTACCACGGGAGTGTTCTGAAGAGCTCTTCAACCTGATCCCACCCTCTCCCTTCCGATTCCGAACAACGCATGCCGGGCAGATATGTCACTCTCACACTGTGGAAACCATCTTCGCGAGAACCGAGCGTTGTAAACGTTCGTTTATCTGCCGAACGATGGTGGCCTGGAACGCCCTGACTGCGCACGTGTTTCCTCCCCCATATAACCTTGGGGCGTGAAGAGGCACATTACTAGGTCGTTAAGTTGAGGGCTCTCTATAGTATTGTGTATTGTGAGAGTGGCCCACAATCGCTAGACGTCGTCTAGCGTATGTACGGATAGCCTTAACCATGCGATCAATTTTGCTCTAGTTTAAAACGCACGTGTATTTTAATAATGGAACAGCTGATAGGCAACCACATTGGCATTAAAAAACCGCCTGATATTCAATTACTTTCTTAAAAACGTCCCTAACGATTTCTTTAAATTTTCATCAATTATCGTGAATGAAAAATACTCAAATAATATTAATAAAATACACCATACGCAATGATAAATAAAAAAAAAACAGAGTTATGAATGTTTGAAATTCCATTTTATTTCCAAAGTGAGAGTACTACTGTCACCGTATGACGGTAAATCCACATTTTCTTGCAGGTTTATATTCAGCAGTAGTAAAGAACGAGGTCCGGATATCATTGCACGACAGTGAGTTGGTGGGGCCAGACCGGCAGTTGGAGGCGGCACTGGCCCGGCGCATGGCTCTACCGGCCGCGAGGATGGCCCTGCTCCTCCCCCCTTCGTCTACGTCGAAGCACCCTCCGCTCGTACCTCGTGCTGCTAAAGTGCTGCCGTTTTTTTCGCGATTTGGTAATTTTCGGAATGTTACCGGGAACGATACTAAAATTCAGGTTCTCTACCTCATAAAGTTTATTGTTTACAGTATTCAGAACAGAATGGAAGATCTTGAGTTTATAATGCTTAAGTATAAATATGATGAACGATTTCGAATAGGACATATATTTTGTAAACTGCAACTTTGGGAAACGCGCCTACTGTCGCTATACGTCCATGCCGGACCCAAAAGCGAGTTTAACGACCATCTCAATCATTACCAACACATACTGGCCACGGATGTAGACATTACCTATACCGTTGAGTTTCTTATACACATTCAAAACGTTATTGGCCGGACCGATACATCTAAACGCGCTAAACTAGAAAAATTAAAGTTTTGGGACAACGAACATGTAAAACAAAAAATTTCTAAGTACAGGGATAAAAATCTTACCCATGAAGAAATTGAGAAAATACATGAACAAATTGTTTCCAGTGGTTACAACTAAACACAATAATCCTACTAATATTATAAATGCGAAAGTTTGTGAGTATGTAAGTATGTATGTATGTATGGATGGATGGATGTTTGTTACTCTTTCACGAAAAAACTATTGAATGGAATTTAATGAAACTTTACAATAATATAGCTTATACATAAGAATAACACATAGGCTACAATTTATAAAGATATTGTGTGAATTGTTCAAAATATGACGCGGCGCGACGGGAACGGGAAAAATCCAAATTACCACGCGGACGAAGTCGCGGGCGACCACTAGTAGTTTATAAATCTGTATCATAATGAGGTACCTACATAAGAATAAGAGTAAGCTTTAAAGAAACGAGCCTTTTGGCGAGTTTCTTTATAGATTTCTACGAGTGTTTGATACGGCGCGGCTCCCCTAGGAAGATAAATTAAACCACGTACAACAATTAACGTTTCTTTATTATCAGCGAACCTAGGGTTATATAATGCAAATTATCTATGTTTGTGTCGAAATTATAAGATCACAATACTGTTTACGGAAGTGCCCGGTGCACTTAACTTGGGGTCCACAGGCGACGGGTGGTCGGCCGGCAAGATCAGTTGGTGTCCTCCAATTAATTGTGTTCGCTGACAAGTCGCTCCGGGTCGATGGCCACAGGAGCGCCGGCGCAGCGGTTGTTCAGCAATTGGTGTACTTTTCTCAAATATGGCTTATAATAAGCCCCAAGGTAGTTCTGGAAAGGACACAAGCAACGGATTAGATTCCGGCTCGGCACCACTTGCCGTAGGCCCCACATGTAAATCTCCGTACAGATTCAATAATTGTCGGATGCACTGCACAATTATTTACATGAGGGTACATGACAAGGTTACACATTACACAGGATTATACAAACATGGGAACAGGGAAAACACAGACAGGTAGTTGGCTTATCCCTATATATCGGTCTCCGACCGGCGGCAGAAAGTCTCAAAGAAAGCATTCAATAATTATTCGATACTAAAATTCGTACATAGGCCCAACTCAAATGTGGGTACATTTCAAAAGATATTTTTTACCTATTCCGTATCGGAGACTAAGTTACCTAAAGAGTCTGCGTTATGTGTATTTTCCATCAAACGATTAAAATCCTACAATGGTTCACTAATTAAGGGAACCCTAAAATAACAGGCCTTCAATGGCCGTCTAGATAATAAAGTATTACTGAAAAGAATCTCACAATGGTTCACCAATTTAGGGAACCCTAAAATGACAGTCCTTCTATGGCCGTCTCGACATTAAAATATTATGAATAGTGAATATTCCAGATAGGTGGAATATGATCTAGGTATTTGAATTTACGTTAATCATTGACAGTCTAATGAATTTAGAAAAATAACGGTCTGCCGTCTAAGGCCGCGACTTAAGCGGTACGGTTTCACAATAAAATATTACGGGTGGATGAAATAATATTAACCTGGATTCTCTTTCTTGATATTAGCAATTTAAAACTTGTGAAACTATGGTTTACTGCTTAAGGCCGTAGGACCAGATGTTGGTTAGCCCCTTAAGAGAATTTTAGGTAGAAACATTTTTAACAATTTATTTTATCCCTCGATAGGAACTCCTTACAAGTTTACAAGTAGGTAATAACATATAAACATATATAGATAGGCAATACATTTATAACCATAGCATCCAGGGGTGGAGCAACTCAACATCCCGGTCCTAAATGTTTTCTTGTATATTTGTGGTAAGAAATTCAGCTTCGCCTGATCTCATTATTTAAATCCGATAACATATTAATTACTTTAAAACCACTATCGGAACCCAGAACACTCACGGAGTCTAAACAAACTATAGGTTTTAGTCATATTCTACACGGCTAATAATCTATGAATTATCTACGAGACGTACGTTTACAATTAACTCGGTAAAACAAGGAGTATAATTATATCGACGTTATAACAACTTATTCATTAAAAGGACTTACCCCGGGTATTCGGGAAGTATTTCACTGACTTTCAGTAACTGAACAACTGTTGCAGATATTTCTTTAATAATTAATGGCAAGGGCAGCTTTTTTAAATTAAATTATTTAATTATAATTATTTATTAGGGTAAATTGACAGGTACTAATTATGACGTCAGCTGTTCTATGCTATTTCTAATAAGCGAATGTGTGTCTCCCCGTGGTGTGCACGCACTTATAAATGGCGGCCGTGGTTACAGAGTGCGGGGAGGGTGCAATATCCCTTCCCGGCAACCCTTCCCGGCAAAAAAGATCCGACAACTTACAGACATTAAAACGGCGCGTCTTGTCTACTTCAGCTACTTCCACAGTATCATGACATATGGCATACTACTGTGGGGTAACGCTGCTGATATTGAATGCATCTTTGTGTTGCAGAAGAGGGCTGTCCGGACTATCTATGGAATGGGGTCTCGGGAGTCATTAAGAGATAAGTTTAAGCATATTAACATCCTTACAGTGTATTCACAGTATATTTATGAAATTTTATTGTATACCCACAAGAACAAAAGTAAATTTGTGAAAAATAGTGATAATCATAATCTAAACTTAAGAAATAAGGATAAACTGGCTGTTCCTAAATTTAGGCTTCATAAAGTGAGTAATTCTTTTGCGGGGAACTTTATTCGAATGTACAATACATTGACAACCGAAATAGCAAATTTATCTGTTAATAAATTTAAAAAAACTAATAAAACGTAAATTGTGCCATAAAGCTTATTATAGTATTAATGATTTCTTAGATGACAAGGCTACCTGGTTGTAACACGAATTGCTCCTTTCTAAATAATTCTGTATTAGATTTAAGATGAAATATTTTGGAAAATAGCCGAACTGAGTTTCTTGAGGGCTCTTCTCAGTCTCGTTGCATTTTGGAACCCTCGGTAGAGTCACACCAACTTTTGACGAACCTAAATAATTTTCTAAAAATTTCAAAGATAATAAACGTTATTTTATTTTATTTTTATGTTATTTACGGCCTCTTAAGTGACAAGACATACTACACATCGATGCCCGAAATCGCTCTCCCATTAGCCGGTGGCTATTTCTTATCTATTCGATCTAAACGACTTCCGAGAACAATGGACTGTGTTGGCGATACGAATCTATGCATTGTTTAAACCAGTTCCTTAGTATTCTAGTATGTTCTAATAACTAGTTATATGCAGTTTTATTTACTACTTTATCTAATCTCATACGTTTAGGCTATTTTGAGAAATATAAATATGGAAACAAACTCACAGGTACACAATATTCCAGTTTCAAACTTGCATGAACGCCGCAGCCGCGTCCGCAACCGACGCGAGACGCCTGATTAATTCCCGCCCGCATATTTAGTCACGCGTGTTGCGCAGGCGTCTGCGAGGCGAACGGTCATACGATATAATTATATTACCTTCCCGCGGCTCTCGCTCGCTCCCGCTTTATTGTGTTTATATGTACTTATATTAAGTACTTAACAGTCACTACAATCAATAAGCGTACATGTTCAGTTCACGTGTAATCTGGTGTAATTATTCTAACAAGTTGTCACATCACCCCACGACCAGCCTATTATTATTAGAAGTTAAGTATCTTACTTCAAGTTTTAACTCTGGTATTGCACCTTCAAATATCCTCTTTAGTACACTCTTGGTTACAAGGATGGAAGTAGTACCTACTAAAATGTACTGAACAAATGCAAAATGCTTTCTATCACAATATTAAATGTGAATTTAGGTAGGTACTTATAAGTATATTAAGTATGTAATTATATTGTATATACGAGTAGGTATTACTTATAAGTATATAAGTATATTGTAAGTAATGTATTATATTTAACTATTTTTTGTTGAATAATATATACATAATATATAGATATATATATATATATATCTATATATTTCAATAATTAACATTTAAACATGGAGCAAATGGCGGTCTATCGCTAGAAGCGGCAGACAATGCTATGTATTGGAGCGTATATTAACATTTAAACATGGAGCAAATGGCGGTCTATCGCTAGAAGCGGCAGACAATGCTATGTATTGGAGCGTATATTAACATTTAAACATGGAGCAAATGGCGGTCTATCGCTAGAAGCGGCAGACAATGCTATTGGAGCGTATATTACCTTGGTCACGACATCACGCGTGAACGGCTGGACCGATTTGGCTAATTTGGGTCTTAAAATATTCGTGGAGGTTCAGGGAAGGTTCATAAGCAAAATTTCAGGCGGTACGAAGTTCGCCGGGACCACTAGTTATAATAAAAATTACAATATACATAATTATATACCTACTAAAAATATTTACATTACAGCCTGTCAAGTAATCAATAACTCTATCTCTGTAACTCGTAAGACAATGTGCTCAACCATTCAGTAGCATTCAATTTACATTCTCGTAGTGTAAAAGGATATAAGTCTAAAACTATGTTCACTCTGTTATACAATACCGGTCCTAGGTAGTAGTACAGTTGTCTGGCGACCTTTGTTGGAACAAGCATGGTTTCGCATATTTTATCATATCTGCTTTTTAGATTTATAAGATGGATCGAAGGTAATCTCCTGGTGCTTCAGCAAGCTGGCCTCGAGATTATAGCCATGCCTAACGGTCAGAAGGCCACAGATTTTATATAATTGGACAGTAGGGAACCAAATGGGCTTAAAGATCATGACTTTCAAGATTGCCCTCTGGGCCCTTTCCAACCTTAAGAAAATGGTTTTGCCTGCACTTCCCCACGCAGTAATACAGTACGTTAAAACAGAGTTTGCCAATGCGTAATAGACAGTTTTAAGTGTGGCAAATTCGGCAGATGACCGTATCATCAGGTACTGTTGATGATACGGTTTTTAAACACAAATATAATTTTCTTTATTCGAGAAGTAAGGGAATCAATTTGCTTGTGCCATGATAATGTTCTTACACCTATATACTTAAAAGTGTGCGTCCGACCTATTTATAAGAGTGCATTCATTACCAGAGTCCTGACTGCAGACCCGAAGGGTCGGCTGAGATGACAATCTCGGTAAAAAAGTATAAATTGAGTTTTTCCTAAATTGAGAGTAAGTAAATTGCTGGTTAACCACTCAGTAAAAACACCCAAAGACGACTCTGCATTTTGTTGAGCCTTTTTTTTATTTTTTTTTATTCCGCTGCCCTAGGCCGCGGCCGCACCTACGTCCATTGCCGAGCGCCTCCGGTAGACACAGAGAATTCCCAGTGGCGCCCGGCGATTTTGTTGAGCCTGCAGCCAGTCCGAGCCGTGAACTAGAAGCGTATTTTTTTTTAATTCCGCGGTCCAGGTTCGCGGCCGCTCTAACGTCCGTTGCCGGGCGTCTCTGGTTCACACGCAGAAGGTATTTCCAGTGGCGCCCGGCGGACTAACTCTGTGGTCGCTACGGGGGTTTGGTCGGGATGGGAATCCCTCGTCGTTGGGGTAGGGTTTTATCCCGCGTCGGTGAGTGAATCTGGTTGCGTGCTGTGAGGCAAAGGCCCCGTCTTCTAGCCTGCTTCTATAAGGACGACGGGTGGCGATCCCCGTCCTCAGGCCCCGATCATGGAGGTCGATGTTCTTGGGCGTAGATGAGTCTGCGGCGGCGACGCCATCTTACTGGAAGCGGATGACGGCTCGAGCAGGATAGTCCAGCCATAGATATAGTATGTAGATATGTAAGGGAGCGAAGCGAGCGGCACCCCAAGTCTCGAGTCCAGCTGCTGAGTGCTATCCCGAAATGCCACATACGATTTAATCGGTTGCACCGGATGTCCGACCGACCCGAATGTATTAACAGTGATAACCTTACTTTGAAATTACTTTGGATAGGTGCGTTAAAATCAAATTCATAGACAAATATCATAAGAGTTACGGATCGAATGATATGAAGAGGTATAAGTGTAGTTTTTACTAAAACTTCCATGCTTCCATGGCCGAGCGAGACAAGGCAAAGCGCAGGTATCGCAAATATCCTACTGTGGAGAATTGGGACATGTACAAGAAATTACGTAACCGTTGCTGTCGTCTGTGTAGGGATGCTAAACGTAACCACATCCACCATTCAATTCAAGACCTTAACTCGGGTGAAGTATGGCGGTTCCTCAAAACTGTTGGTGTTGGTAGGGCCAGGGAAAGTGACATTACTTCCAACATGTATCTTGATGGACTGAATGTTCATTTCTCGAAGTCTCCGACGTGTATCTATCGATAGTGAAAAATTGTTGACCTTAAATCACCTGTCATCTCTTCAATCGCCGTTAAATACTTCTTTCTCATTTCACCCGGTTTCAGAGTCGGATATTAAGAAACAACTGCGGTCTATTTCCTCTAAGGCTGTTGGTGATGATGGGCTCCAACTTAAAATGGCCCGATCAGTTCCGACCTATATCCATTCTTCCTATCCTGTCCAAGGTTCTTGAGAGAGTTCATGATCAACTGTCTCGCTATCTTTCCTCTAACTGCCTGCTAAGTCAATTCCAGTCTGGTTTTCGCCGTGGACATAGTACCGTAACAGCTCTGGTCAAAATAACCGATGATATTAGGCTCGCCATGAAACACAAACAACTCACCATTATAGTGCTACTAGACTTCAGCAGTGCATTTAATTCGGTTGATTTTGACATACTCTTAGGAATCTTGAAATCCTTGAATGTATCCACCTCTGTTGCCGCTTGGTTTAAATCCTATCTTTAGGGACGCTCGCAGTCGGTTCGTGCAGCCGAGACCTCGTCCAGCTGGTGTGATCTTGCGTCAATAAGACATGTTTTTATACATTTGTTAATGCTTAGTAAATTACGACTCGTATCCCATTTAATACGCTTAAATACGCCACCAACACACGCCACATGTACTATACTTTTACTGTATTTCGTTAATTAATTCACGCTTTTAAGTAAAATTTTAACATAGGGACACATTATAAACGTTTCGATAGTTCGCCTTATGGTATCAGGAGACTTTAATATCACTAAACTAAACCTAATATATACATACATACATACATACTGTCACGCCTCTTTCCCATGGGGGTAGGCAGAGACTATGGAATTGAGTTGTCTACGATCCTGCCATACTTCTTTCGCTTCTTCCACTTTCATTACTATTTTCAAGCACGCTCTCCGGTTATGGGTACTCTTGACCTGGTCATTAGTCAAAACATCACAATCTTAGAGAAAGATTTAAAGAAATAGGCATTTTAACAGTTGCATCACAATATATATATATATAAAAAATAAAAAAACGAAAATTATGTTCGTTAAACAGAATATACATTTATACAGTGTGAACAGTGACATACATGCAATAAATACCTACTAGAAATAAGCATAAATTGGTTGGGACGTATTATCGTTTACAGAAGGTTCATAACTCCTTTGCAGGATTTGGTGTGCGTTTTTATAACAAAATTCCTCTAAACATTATGAACCTTCCTTTGAATATATTCAAAGTGGCTGTTAAGACACATCTTCTAAAAAAGGCATATTATACTATTAAAGATTATCTAAACGATACAGAGAAATGGCAATGAGTTCCTTGCTCATCACTCGAGCTACATAGCGGCTACTTCTGTTTGAAATGTTGTTTTATTGCTGAAACTCACTTATTATTGTTAAATTATTATTATTATGATATTGTAAGGTATGGATACTTTGAGATTATGTGCAACTTTAACTAGTATTTGACTTTTTTTGTGAATAACAGAGATTCATAATTTTTGAGTTCACTTGGTCCACACATGGTCACGTAATGCCCTTGCCCTCTTTTTATTGTTGTAACAGAATCATTGTATTTACTGGCGAATAAAAAGAGTGGCCGTGAGTTTTTCTTGCCAGGTTCTTTCCTCACAGGCTCTACCTATTGTCTTGCGAATCTGGCGGTAAATGTAAATGTAGAAGCATTTTCTTTTTTTGACGTTCATAAGTGTTACTTTGTGACCTACATGAATAAAGATATTTTGATTTTGATTTTTTTGATTATGACATCTCCGAATTTCTAAAAAAATCTGTTATTTTGTAAATTACTGTTAAAATTAGTTAACTTAAGTTTTATCTTGTTACTAAAAGAATGTGTGTAATAAACGAAGAATTTAATTACGCAAAACTAGACTTATATTAAAATTCTCAAATCCAAAAAAAAACCTTCAATACATTAGCTCCATCCAGCGGACCTGAGGGATAGGGATACTAATAGTCGAGCTCCATCTAGCGAGCCAGATGTGACAAAGTACAGCATCATCTCTGGATGGATGCACAGGCTTGGCTTGAGTGGCGTATCTATCTCGGTATACAGGGTTATTTCAAAAGTAAGTAAGAAGCGAAATCCTGACATACTACTAAACACCCACAGCCACACTTTTTACGAAACGTTATAGTAATACCAAAAAAGCCATTTCATGTTTTGGATTGAACGTGTAGTACTTCTTAACTCTAGAAATGTATTGGGGATATTTACCATGTATTATTTTGTTGTCGAGTTTCCGATATTTCGGCACTATTGCAAGCGCCATGGTCACGGAGGAACTGTCAGTACATAGCGAAGTAGTTTTAAGGTAAACCGTATCGGTCTACCCTCCTTCTCACTCGTTTTTGTCGCGCACCACTACTATTGTCCGCACTGTTCTCACTACCAAGTCGAACATGACCACGGCACACAATACTCACGGTGTACTAGTCCTCCGACAGCCGAACACGGAAAGAAAATATTAAGCTCAAAAATCACAAGTCAGATACCTACCCACATGATTAGTGGTCCCTGCTAACAAGAATAATAAAAGTGGTCCCTGACAAAGAAAACGTTGGAAGCCCCTGCTATAGTAATTTCCGAATTATATTTAGGTAATGATTGGCTGTAATGTCAATGTACGAGTGTCAGAAGTATGTACAGTGTGTAAAGAAGTATGTAAAGTATGTACAAAAGAACTAATCATTACTTCAAACAAATAGTTGTACATAGAAAACAGCCTGAAGGCTTATATTCTATGTTGAAGGTGCAACGTGACGATTTCTACTAAATCGCACTACCCGTAAGTTTGTTAGGGAATTCCGTTCCAACAATACAGAAGACCGATTGTTGTGTCATCATTTAATTTAATTGTGTGTATAGCAGCAGGTAGCGCGGCCAGTGGCGGCGGGTATAGGTGCAGCGGATGTGGTGGCGCGGACGGTACGCGCCCGGTCGAGCGCGCGGTTGAGTCGCTCGATGTGGCGCAGCTGGCGCAACACGAGGCGTACGTGGGAGTCACGGAGCGCGCGCACGCCGCCGAGCCACTCGCCACACTCGCACGCGCTCCCCCTCACCTCACCTGCCACATCTCGCCCGCACCTGTCACACGAAATGACTCTATGGTGCCGATGCCGTCCGCAGCGTCCACGCGGACCTTCACGGAGCTCAGGCGGCGCGCGGCGGAAAGACGGATTTAACTTGCGCCACGCCATTCCATAGCGAGGCGAATCACGCGTCAGAGAGATCAATCTGTCGTGCCAGCGCGAGCGCGTCACATCGCTACACAGACTTTTTCTGCGGCCTACGGATTTTTTTTAGTAGGTACCAAAGGAAGGTTTTTGATTTGCAGTTAAATACTCTTTGTTTGCTACCTTCCAATAACTAGCTTCAGCGTGTATCCCACGGATCCACCGATATTTTAGGTAAACGTGATCAAAACGAAATCACAATCAGGTGGTGGACCGGGTGAGGGATATCTAGAGTTTCGCAGACCACTATATATAGCTTTCATAGACTACAAAAAGGCTTTCGATTCTATAACACATGAAAGCATCTGGGAAGCATTGAAAACGCAAAATGTAACGGAAAAATATATAAATGCCTTAAGAAACATATATACCCACAGCACAAGTAGACTCAAGCTAGATAGAATAGGTACAAGATTCAGTATAAACAGGGGCGTTAGACAGGGCGACCCGATTTCCCCGAAACTGTTTATAGCCGTACTGCAAGATGTAATGAAAAACCTACACTGGTCTGAGAAAGGTATAAACATTAATGGTAATTTTTAAGCCACCTCAGATTCGCTGACGACATTGTCTTATTCTCGGAATCTTCAAGACAACTAAACGACATGTTAAACGACCTACAGCTGGCTAGCTTAAGGGTGGGATTGGAAATGAACCTGGAAAAAACTAAAGTAATGACCAATCACCACAGGGTGCCCATCTTTGTAGATAAAAACCTTCTAGAATTTGTGGAAAAAAACGTTTACCTAGGAAAACAGATATATTTTAATAAAGAAAGAAATTCAGAGGAAATAGACCGAAGAGTGGCGATTACGTGGAAAAAGTACTGGGCTAATAAAGAAATATTCAAATCACAGCTGCCGCTGCACTCTAAAAAGATATTAATGGATTCAGAGATATTGCCCTGTCTCACCTACGGCTGCCAAACTGGACTTTTGGACTTGGACGTTTGATCTCAAAACCAAAAACAAAATTCAAACTACACAGAGAAGAATGGAAATAAGTTGCCTTGGTATGAAACTAAGAGACAAAGTAAAGAATGTGGACTTACGTGAGAAAACCAAGGTAACTGACGCCTTAACTTTTTCACTACAAAGAAAGTGGAAGTGGGCAGGTCATGTTGCTAGATACAATGATAGATGGACCTTAAGATCTGCGAAATGGTCTGGACCGCGAGGTACTAGAGCAAGAGGTCGACCATGCGGCAGATGGGCAGATGACATAATATCGGTAGCGGGTAAAAATGGTTAGAAACAGCAAAAGACAGAGAAAAGTGGGATTCCTTGGAGGAGGCTTGTACTCTTAGGGGGTCCATACAAGTAAATGAATAAAGAAATATAATATTATTGTTCAATTAAGTAGATAATAATTATTTAACTTATTCAAGTGTTTTTAATTACATAATTGTAATATTTATCAAATTGTAATGACATATTATTATTGATTTTGTATGGAATTAAATAAAGCTTTATTATTCTTATATTATTATAATGTAAAATTACATTTAAAAAAAATATTGACCCCGCTGAGTTTCTTGCCCTTCTCGGTGTGGTAATCGAATGGGCGGATTTCTTGACATTCAAAAAATGTGCTTGTTTTGAAAAATCAATATATTTGATTTGATTTAATGCTAGATTTTTATAACTACGCAACGGATTTTGATGTGGTTTTCACCAATTGATAGGGTAGTTCGAGGAAGGTTTTTGTGTAGCGGGCGTAGTCGCGGGCGTCCGTTAGTTATCTATAAAAATGGCAAACCAAATTGCGTTTATTGTATAATGGGAACCTCCAAAATATTGATATTATAGTGGCAACAGAAATACATGAAAATTTCAGCGTTCTATCACGGTTCATGAGATACAGAGTGGAGACAGATGGACAGACAGACTGACAGCGAAGTCTCAGTAATAGGGTTCTCGTTTTACCCTTTGAGTACGGAACCCTAAAAATGAAACTAATATAAATGGAAACTAGTTTTGGTGCACCTCTCGCATCATCGAACGGTTAAAATAAATGTGAATGTGCATTTCAATGAATAGTGTTTTCGATGAATTGTTTTCGACGATTAGTTTTCGATGAATTATACTCGACCAATTTTCCGTAAATCGGGTAGGGTAGGCAGTTACTTACTGGTCCAGGTGCGTCTGTGTACCGATGTGGTACGAACACTTAAGCGCCAAGCCTCGCTCGGCACCGCCGCTGCCGTGGGTGTACAGGGACGACTCAGATGACAACCTGCCCACATAATATATATAATGCAAAGAGGTTCAATATAATCATTATTGTAATCTTAACATAGTATAAAACAAGTCGCTTCTTGCCGTATGTACCTATGCCTATGCATAGATCTTTAAAACTACGCAACGGATTTTTGTGCGGTTTTCACCAATGGATAGAGTGGTTCTTGAGAAAGGTTTATACCTACCTTCTTAGCTAGTTAAAGATATTTTTTTTCTGATTTGAGAATAAAGTAAATACCCATAATGTTACCTTTATTTAATTAAGTTTAATACCTATTATTACAGTTAGGTCTCTTTTCCATTACGACTATGGTATTCTATTTACCAACCTGTCCATTTACACCCGCCATATATACTGACCTGTTTCATCAACCTCCTTTCATCCATCTTTTCTGCATGCCCGAAACATCTAAGCATCCCTTTATCTAGATCACTACACACCGCATAGTTCCCGTATCACGCGGCTGTTCCTCACTTTAGCCATACTTTTCAAAGTTCTCAGTTTCACTCCACACTGCATTTATTTTAATTTCATGCTTCTTCAGCCACACCCAATATTCACTACCGTACAAAAGTGTAGGGACAAGCACTCCTCTACGTACAGCCAGCCGGGCCTTTTGACCGCACCTGACCGAACCTTCTGACTGTTCATAAAGGTATGCTATGACCCAATCACTTGATTCCCTGCCATAACTCTTCGTTTAAAATCATCGTCATAATACCCTTCATCCCTTGTAAACCTTCAATCACAGTCACACATTTTTATATTATATCGTACAAAATGTTCAAGCTGGTCAATACCTATATACCAAAATCAAATCTTAATTATTGTTTTAGCTAGATATATCCAGGGAAGTGTCCCTCTGAATAGTGAAAGCGATATTCGGACTTATAATATTTGCACAAACCAAAATGATCCTACAAAAGTTTTGAAGGCAACCAAGGGGATTTTATTTTACTGTTGAGTGCAGAAAGTTCTGCAGCCTTTCGTCTTACTTCTTGAACGTTACTTTCCAGGGTGGTCATTGCTGCCAGCATTCTGGGAAGTATTCAGTCAGGACGACGTCAATGAATTGTTCCGCGAACTTTGTAAATATTGTAATTTTACTAAATAATATTTATTTATATGTTTATAAATAGTAAAAAAGTCTTGTTTTCATAAACGACATCCACCTTTGTGACATTTTTGAAACCTGATTTTCCTAGTCGATTTATCAAATTATAATACAAAATGTAGGTATGTGTTTGTGAAAATGTTAATGTGTTATTCTTATTGTCATGTGTGAGTTTCGTAGTGGCACCCGATTGGGTTTGCGCTATGTGCTTTCTCCGCGAAAATATGGTTATTGCGCGCTAGCACTCGCGTAGGTATGTTATGCGCGACGCACTAGTGGTCTACGAGTCACATTAATAATGACATACATACAGACATACATCACGCTTATATCCCCGAAAGGGTATTACACAGCTACACTTAGCCAATAATTTAGTTGGTCTTAGGTAAAGGGAGAGAAATACATATTTTAAAACAGCTGCTTAAAACAGAGAATGAAAACTCTGATATTCAAATGTTCTTCGTAACGCATCACTTCAACAGTTACGCCAATATAAATCAATAGTGTGTGTGATGGTATGAAACATAAATTGATCTGACACCATAATTCCCAAATTGTTTGGCGTTTTCACATTGCACGATAACGACACACGATATCGTGACGATATCGTCCACAATATCGTAAGTAGCAGCAGTAACTTTAAACCAGTACCTAAGCTCACAATTTAATAGTATAAAATTTAAAAAAAACTACGTTTAAAAAACCGACTTCAAAAAATAAAAGTATAAAAACTTAATAAAGATTTAATTTACTACCACTTTTATGCAAACCTAATATACCTTAGAGCCTGGGATATAAGTGCCAGAAAGCATATACAAAATTTTGTCTCAAACTAAGCACTGCTTGGGATATGATTGCTAGATAGCACATTCAAAATCTAGTCTCAAACTAAGCAGAGCTTGGGATATGATTGCTAGATAGCACATTCAAAATCTAGTCTCAAACTAAGCACTGCTTGGGATATGATTGCTAGATAGCACATTCAAAATCTAGTCTCAAACTAAGCACTGCTTGGGATATGATTGCTAGATAGCACATTCAAAATCTAGTCTCAAACTAAGCAGAGCTTGGGATATGATTGCTAGATAGCACATTCAAAATCTAGTCTCAAACTAAGCACTGCTTGGGATACGATTGCTAGATAGCATATTCAAAATCTAGTCTCAAACTAAGCAGAGCTTGGGATATGATTGCTAGATAGCACATTCAAAATCTAGTCTCAAACTAAGCACTGCTTGGGATATGATTGCTAGATAGCACATTCAAAATCTAGTCTCAAACTAAGCACTGCTTGGGATATGATTGCTAGATAGCACATTCAAAATCTAGTCTCAAACTAAGCACTGCTTGGGATATGATTGCTAGATAGCACATTCAAAATCTAGTCTCAAACTAAGCACTGCTTGGGATATGATTGCTAGATAGCACATTCAAAATCTAGTCTCAAACTAAGCAGAGCTTGGGATATGATTGCTAGATAGCACATTCAAAATCTAGTCTCAAACTAAGCACTGCTTGGGATATGATTGCTAGATAGCACATTCAAAATCTAGTCTCAAACTAAGCAGAGCTTGGGATATGAGTGCTAGATAAACCGATATAAATACTTATATATTTTTTTACTACTACCTCGGTGGCACAATGGTACCATGAACGGACTGCCACGCTCGAGGTCTCGGGTTCGATTCCCGGGTCTGGTGGATAATGTATAATTCTCTTTAGAATTTTACCCAGATAATTATCCCAGAGTCTGGAACTTGTGCCCGGTAAATGGCAATAGGCTCGCCCCCTATTACATGGGACCTAACATAGCTGGCGAGATGTGGGTGTGTTTGCACACCTCTGCCTACCCCTTCGGGGAAAAAGGCGTGATGCTATGTTATGTTTTATATTTTTTTTTTTGGAAATACATACATATTATACATAGGAAACACCCAGACTTCGGTACAAACGTATGTGTCATCACACAAAGTTTGTCCTGACCGGGAATGAAAGAAAGAAAGAAAGAAAGAAAAAGGCATTTATTACTCCACTTAATAATATAAAATAAACACAACGAAAACAATAACAGCTTAGTATACCGGATGTTACGTAAGGGTTACATCAACCCGAAGCCAGCCCCATCAGCTGGTCGACCAGAACTATAAACTTATATGTATACTACTAGACAAGGCGAGTAGTACTGCAATTTTGCGCACGACGTTGCGCGCGTCAACGCTTTCAGTTCGCGTGTTCGCGTTCAGTCAACTGCGAGCAAGCAGGCAGAGTGGACTAGTACTACGCAAAACCGCGGACTGTGTAGTAAACGTTATTTTTATATAAACTCTTTAATATTTACCTAATACCTAATTGATTACAGTGTTCTGATGTTTATTGTCGGTAAATAGTTTACATATTTCGTAATTATTCACATATTAGAAATAAATTCATCAACCGCCATTATGAATAATAAATTGTTATTCGATTCTCATCGACAGCCCGACCAAACAAAGTATGCACCTCGCTGGAATGCGGCGCTATCGACGCGAGGTGCCAACTTAGCTTGGTCGAGTTGTCGATGCGAACGAGACCTAAGAAAGACATAGATTATGCTCACAGACACGACAAAGTGGAAATAGGTTTTCAATTGTGTTTACTTTGTTTTAGATATTATCTTCTTACTGTTATTTTTCGAAAATGCCGAATTGTATTCTGCGATATTGCAAAAATTATTCTCGTAGAACTAAGAAGTTTACTGACGGCATTACTTTTCATAGGTTTCATATAATAAACAACTGAACTTCAATTATTATTGTTTTTATTATTGTAATGCTTTCGTACCTATTATTTTTACTGTCTCATTAGTCCAGTGATTCTAGAGTCACTGGACTAATGAGACAGTAAAAGTAGAGATCAGTAGTGGCATTATACAATCTCTAGAGATCGTATAATGCCACTACTGATCATGAGGTCGTAGTTTCGATTATAGGAATTATATACTCTTCTGCTTTATAATATTAGTATAGATGTATATTATAAGATATACTACTGCAAATAAAACAAAACACTTGGTTTGCAGTAATATGTACTAATGATGGAAATAGGCATTAATATGTGTTAATGTCGCTTCTGCGTAAGCGTTGCATAATCACGGCGATGGGTTTCGCCGATGACGTCACCGGTCGTGTGTCAGGAAGACACAATTTTTATTCGCTACAGCTTGTCTAGTAGTATACATATAAGTCAATGACCAGAACCCGTTTCGAAATGTAGCGACCGCCAAAGAAGAAAAAAAAAGTTCATGAAAAAACCATTATTACCGAATAAAATACACACTTGTTTAAACAACATTAGCTAAAATCAGCTGATTCGGTCATCGACATCAAATAGGTAGTACAAATAATGCGCGCCTGTGAAAAGCCTTCCGTCTCACTCCTCGTAGGTACATTTTGTCTCTGTTGTAGCATCAAGCGATGCCACACGATGCGCTCGGTCGGCGTCGGTCGCCATTTGAAGTTTCCTAGAATTTTATTTAAAACTATTTAGCAAGGTCATAGGTCAGTTCAGTTGAATTCTTTGCTTTGTGCAGTGAGGTAGGTAAATAGTTGTTTATAGTCCAGCAAGCTCGTGCGCGACCGTCCTGCGGGGTGACAGACGGTGGCGGGGACGAGGTACTAAAGATGTCAGCGGGTAGCGGGTAGTGCAGCGGGGAAGGGAAACGCGTGCATCTGCGCGTCAAATACGGCAGTCTCGGCCGCGCAGTCGAAGCGGCAACACGTGCTTGATATTCCGTACTACTTTGAGTTCGATGCACACGAGATTAAGATCTCAGGATGAGTAAGGCTATCTCAAGACAAGTTAAGGAAGTTGTACATAAAGTGTACCAATTTTTGTAAGGCGAAAAACGAGGACGAATATTATAATTCAGATCGAGTATTTGACGATGAAATGGACAGGTACGTTATTGTTTATTAACATAATCGATTATTATTGCTTTAACTTGGCAGAGTGCTCAAGCTATAATCTCGGAATCATGTCATTGTACGTGAAGTTGTTTATTATTTCTATAGTACATTTTTATCTTTTTAGATTCATAATTCAACTGGGTGAAAACGACGATGATGATGACGATGAAAGTTATGAAGAAGATCAAACAGGGAGTGAACATGAAAGTGATATGGAAATTGATTTATAATAAAACAATATATCATAATTTTAGTTTTCCTAATAATTTGTCCTCAAGCATAATAAAAAAATATAAACAATAAAAGTAGTTCTATCTTTTTATTTACTCCTATATTACGTCACAAGTAAGTACAACTTATCGCAAGATTTATCCTGGCACACTTCTCTTCGTGTGTAGCCGTGTGCTAGAATGGCGCGCTACCTCGTCCCCGCCACCGTCTGTCACCCCGCGGGACGGTCGCGCACGAAATTGCCGGACTATAGTGTGTTAATTTGTGAGTTGTGTCAAGTTGTGTGTGATAGTGATTGTGTTGTGTAGTTGTGTAGTAATGGCTCTGAGTAACGAAGAGTATTACGAGATGATGCTTTGTGTAGGAGCATCAGAAGGCAATTTGAGCGCTGCCCGGGAGTTGTACCGTGAGCGTTGATACCTAAAACTACTATGTACGCAGTCGAGTGCGAAACAGAGCAATAAATGAAATTACGGATTGAAGCCGCATTTAGCACTGTTACACACGAAATGCTAACAGCTGTGCCGAGCAATATGCGCCGGCGAGTATCTTTGTGCTTCGGGCGGGAAGGCGGCCATTTTGAACCTTTCCTGTAAACAGGTAAGATTTTTCTAAAATTGGGGTGAATAAAACCGAGATTTTACTATCACTTGCACGTGGTGCACCTGTCGAACCACGGACGAGGATCTGGGGAAACATAACTGTGTTGGTCAAAATTTTATTTACATAAACAAAAATAATCTTTTAAGGACGCCCACACCGCCGCGACGCCCGCGCCCGCGCCACCGCCAAGGCATTGTACATACATACGTACCACGCGCTCATTGTCTAGTAGTACTCCCCCCGGGTATGGTAGTCGAAGCAGGTCCATAAGCACGTTCCAAAGCGTGGGTCCCAACACCGATCCCTGCGGGCAACCCATGGTCGCTGCCTTCCACAACACCCGGTCCCCCACGAACATGCCCGTCCGGCGACCCACGAAGTAGTCCACAAGCATCCTAAAGATGTTTTGGGGATAGCCTCCGCGTTTCACCTTGAGAAGGATCATGGGCCACCACGCATTGTCGAAGGCTCCAGAGATATCCAAAAATATAGCCTGGACGTACTTTGCCGAGCTTCCTTTCGCGACGCTGAGCATGGCGTTTAGTGCCGAAACTGTTGACCGACCTCGAGTGAATCCGTGCTGGCGATCTGATAAGCCCTTGGTTATTTGCGGGGCACACTTGATGATGATTCGTTCCAAAATTTTACCAAGAATCGACAGCAGAGTGACGGGTCGGTAGGCTTTTGGGTCGTCAAGCTGCCTGCCGTTCCCTTTCGGGAGGACAACCAGCCTGCCATCCTTCCATACCTTAGGAAAAACACCCTCTTGAACACATCGCCTATACATCTCAATGAACTCCACCGGCGCGGCTGCATAACTGTGATGTACGATGCGAGCACTAAGCCCATCGGGACCCGGTGCTGTGTTGGGGAGACCCCCGACTATCCTCTCAATTGTATCCCCCGTTGGAGAAGAGGCATCCTCTTCTCCAACGGGGGAGGAGGAAGGGTCGTCATCCGGGCACAGGGTATACATAAGACCGTGCATGGCCTCGTCAACACTTCCAGCATGTCCTTGGGCGTAAACAATGCCATTAATTACGTTACTGGGAGGTCTGTGCCTGCCACTCGCTATTCTGTATTCATGGCCCCAGGGGTCCATGTTTCGAGAATCAGCGATATTTCTGAAGTGAAAAAGTTGCGTCTCCTCCATGGCTTTACTATACCTACGCCTATGCTCGTGGAACCGTCCTTTTGCGACTTCCTCTGCGGGCCCACTGGTCTTTCGAGCAGACTGCCAAGCCCTCCGGAGGGCATTGTTCGCCTGGCGCAACCGATCCAATTCCGGTGACCACTTCGGGTGGCCCCTCTGTCCTGCCCTGACCACCCCAAGAGTCTGCTTTGCGGTGCTCCCTACCATCTTGGTGTACTGAGCACATACTTCTGAGGCAGGACGATTCCACCTTATCCCCCCAACGATTCCCCTTAAGACTGCGCCGTGCGAAAATGTCAATATAGGTACTCCCGGTTTAGTTGATAAAATAATAAGTATTCGTTCAAAAAATAAATAAAAATAACATAAACCAGCACTGAAAATCATCATTAAGCGTTTTAAATTTCCCATACATTTTTACTATGGCGGCCGCGCATCGTTTTAAATACGTGTGTCACGGGCTCGTGAATTCAGTCGTACCCAAGTGTCCGGAGCGAGTCCACGTCGCTTTGCAGCGCGACCCACTTCCACGCATACGACCGCGCCGCGCCTGTTCGTGACACCCGTAGTAAAACGAGGTAAGTATTGTTTTGGAAATTGTAAATTTTTAACTTATGAATAATGTGCTACTAACAAAATGGACAATAAGCAGAATAAATATACATTTTTATCATTGGAGATGTTTGAAAATAGTAGAAAATAGTACATATTTGTTTCAGATAATGGGAAAACGAAAAGAAAAATATTATAAAGTAATCAACAAATCCAGATTCAAGAAAAATAGAATTAATAATAAGTAAGTCATTTAGTTAATTTATCGTTAATCAATTATTTGAATAAATAAAAGATTTTGATGCGCTTTTCACTTAAGGCATTTTCCTTTTAAGGCATTTTGGGCTTCTATATTTTATCTTGATAAGCATGATACAAAGAATATATGTGGTCACAAAAATGTTGTTACTAATTGGACCAAACTATCTTAATGTGCACGAATAAAATTGTATTACATACAAGTATCCTTTTACTAACAGCTTAACTATTGCGACACTAACAGAAACCATTAAAGAAATTTCTCTTTTAGGATGAAAAAACAACATAATGAAAATGGATCGCCTAGACATTTACCCTTAAATAAAATTGACAATGAAAAAGAAGAGGTAAGTTTTTTGTATTCATAAATAAATAATCAAATTTATTGTTATTTACAGAAATGAAATGATTTATTTATTTTGCATAGGTCACTAAATGTCTCTTAGAAACGTCAGTAAGTACTTAAAATAAAAAAAATGTCAGTGCTTCTATATTTACATGTACTGCCCGATTCGCAAAGCAATCAGTAGAACCGAGAGAAAGAACCTGGCAATAAAACTCTCGGTTTACTCAACAGATTATTATTATACTAGGTACCTATTTGAATAAATATGGATTTTTTTATTTGTTTGCAGAAATCACTAGAAAGTACATCTGAGACCGATACTGAACTAATCATACAAGAAGAAAATGGACAGCAATAGGACATTAACTGGAAACAGAATTATAGATTTTGCGTACATTTACCAACAGTTACAAGAAATTTTTAATCATAACTCAGCATTTGGCTGTACTCTGAGTTGTTTAAAACTTTCTGAAGAATTTAAAAAAGGATTTCTTTCAAAATTTAATTTTACCTGTCAAATGTGCCGTATGACTTTCACTATAGCAAATTATCCAGATTCCAATAACTCGATGGACCTCGACTTGAATGATAATGTGGTGAGCAGTTTTATGTCTATTGGTGCAGGGTTTTCCGGATTAGAGTTGGTTTCAGCCAATCTCAACATACCATGTATGTCTGATAAATATATGCATATTGGTTGTTTGGACAAATGTGGATATGAAGGTTGAAGTAATACCTGAAGATAAAACATTTTGGCATGGCATGGAAGAAAAACTGAAGAAGATTTATTTTGACTGTCTTCTTCCAGAGCTGATAGACTCCAGATTAGATAGGCAGATGGAAATAAACGAACCAGAATATATAATAGAAGCAATAAATAATAAAAACAAAAAAGAAATCAAAAGAAAATTAAATGATACAATTGGCAAAATAAAACTAAAACGACGAAACATATAACAACAAATTATGTGTTATACTAGGAAATGTTTTATACTAGCTGTTGCCCACGGCTCTGCCCGCGTGAAGAAGTTATATAGCCACAAAATCCCACGGTAACATATTACCTGGATAGAAGTAGCCTATGTCCTTTCTCAGACTTATCTATGCACCAAATTTCATCCAAATCGGTTCAGTAGTTAGAGCGTGAAAGCTGTTACGTACGCCTAGTATATGGGGACCGCAGCGTCAGCATTCACCTAGTAGGTGCATCGCAACAGTGCATAGCGACTACGTGAAGTGCAAGATCAGCGGAACGTGCTACAATACGAAACCAGACGTTTCAACGGATATTACCACATGTCACAGCTCATATTTGTTTCACACTTCGAACTGATATCATTTCTTTTGTAGTTACTTATATTTTATACTTTGTAATTAGTAATTAAAATTATTCTAAATAAATTGGTTTTTTTTTGGAACCTTCGGCTGCAGTTAACATAATGAAGCGTAAAAGACAAACAGACAAAGTTACTTTCACATTGATAATATTAGTATTAATTAGTAGGTCATTAAATTTAATTACAAATATTACAATTGTATTGTATTCGTTTTCACTCAAATTTTTGAAAATTGATTTATTTCGTTTCCTTACCGCTGTTCAAGCTAGGCACACGAACACAGACACCCGCTATTCTGTCCGTTCACGCACACACCCAGCTAATTACCTAATCACCGCCGGCGTCGTACGCTCGGCGCAGTCTTAAGCGTGCTTCAAATACGCCCCAGTCTACACCACGATCACGAAGTCTGACGGCTCCGTCACGGCGCCTGTAGCGGACCTGCTTGCCACGCTAAATATTATTAGACGGTGGTCGCTCTCTATTATACTTTCCATCACTCTCCACCCTGTCACCAGGGTGCCTCCTGATGTTATTGTGAGGTCGATGTTGGACTTCCCATTCTCTGTCGAGAAGGTATCCGGTACACCTTCCTGGTTTTCGATCCGAAGACCTCGGGCCAGGATAAACGCCTCCATTGACTGACGTCGGTGCGTGACGTCCGGCCCGCGCCCTGTGTACTGCTGCGGTTCGCAGTACCACATCGGAGAGTGAGCATTCGAGTCTACCCCAATAACCACCCTTTTCCCTCTCAAGGAGTCTAGAACTTTCCCCAGATGTTCGAGGTGTGTGTCGATGTCGTGGCAGTACTGGAAATATGCCGATATGAAATATGTCCCCTCGTTAGTGTTTCCTACGTGACACACCGTGCAGTGAGCTGTGCAGAGGTGGTGTAAAATGACGCAAGGGAGATCCCTGCGCCCTATGTACACCCCTGCCAGCACATCAGCGCCACTGCATAAAATCGTACTTGTGCTATCCCCACTGTAGAATTCTTGGGCCAGAACTATGTCTAGTCCCAGTTCCTGGGCGATTATGGGTAGCTCGTTCGTGGCAAGCCTTGCCCCCGCCAGATTAATCTGGCCGACTGTAATTTGTTTTTATTTGTGTGAAGCCATTATTAGTAATTGGTTGTCTCTATCATCCTCTTTTCTGCTGATAAACGTGCCGGGCACTCCCTGGCCCCCGTTATGTGGCTTTCAGCCCCTTTTTGGCCAAATCTGTGGTATGTGGCGCACCTAGCCTCAGCCGTCTTGCAATCGGCCGCTGAGTGCTCGCATGAGTCGCACCTGCTGCATGTCTTATTATCCTGGCGACACCGTCGCTCACTATGTCCATACATGCAGCATTTGCTACAAATGGCCGCTGTGGTGAAGTCCTCCACCCGGCACACCTCCCAACCTACATACGTGCTCCGTTAGCGCTCTTCTTAATTCAGGAGAGCAGGCTACCACCACTGCAGAGTACTCCGAATGCATGCGGCTCTTTCGAAAAGCCAGGCGGCTCTGCGCTTCCATTGCCTTTAGTGTCCATTTTGGGTCGTCGCCGAAATTCTGTTCATGGATATTCCTTAGGACCTCTCCCCATTCCGGGTCCTTTCCCTCCAGGTCCCTTATGATTACCTGTGGTGATCTTCCCTTTACATCGCTGGCCTTCAACGTGTCAGGCAGAGCCGTCTTCAACTTTTCCAAGTCTGCACTGTTACTTGTCTGCAGGACTATCCCTGCGTTCCCCACTCTCCTGACCCTGCTCACCTGAATGCCCAGGCGGGGGCTATAGAGGACTTTATAAGCGTCCTCGTCTCCTCCGATGTCTTGAGGGACTACCCCTCTCTAGGGTACACTGCGACAACCGGCCCAGTAGATCTTGATTTTAAGTTATCCGCATACGATGATCAGTCGGTAGATGACCAAACCCACCTCCACCTCATGGCTTGTTCCAACCTCAGTAGGTTATACAAGCCGAATCGCGAGAGATGCAGACCCCTACTTGCCAGTGGCTCTTTCAGGGAATGCACATTTCTCTCTACTTGTTATTTAACTCTTTGTCCTTGTCCCTATGGTCAACCTCTCCCCCTTCTGGGGCGTGACAACACACGTACGCCTCGTATGATTAAGTCCGCCGTGTGCCCACCCTTCGGTGGTACCGCTAGCTTCACATGTTGTTCCTCTATTCCTCTTCTAGGTCTCGTTTTCTTCTTTCTTCACCTCTCTAGTCCACTACGAATCTCATGCCACCTTCGCGCGTATTCTCTGAAACTCCGGAAGTTCTCCTCTGTTCCGACCAGGTCGGGATAGTACACCGGGCCTACCTGAAGCACCGTTATGCTGTCCAGTAGTTTCCTACGCTCCTCCCCGTAGAGGATACATTCCCACAGTGCGTGGTGCAAGTCCTCCACCTCACTCTCCGAACAGTAACACGTCCCCACATCCGCGAGCTTCATACGGTGAAGTCGAGCCCTAAAGCAGCCATGACCGGTGAGCAATTGCGAGGTTTCATAGTCTGGCTCGACCCAAGTGGCCTTAAGCCGAGCCCGCACGTCCGGAAAGTACCGATACAATTCCCTTCCCCTGTCCGATGATCGGTAGATGACCAGTCTAAAAGGTAGTATTTAACTTGAAACTCCCAACTACGGAATAAAGTTAACAAGCAAAATAGTATTATACCACGAAAATTTGGGGCTATAAAGTATCATTTGAAAATAAATTCGATGAAATTTACATTTTAAATAAACTTGAACAGGTAAAAGTGTATTATTTCCAATAAAATTTCAAAAATGTATTTATCCGAACAGGTAAAAGCGTTTCAACTTAACATAATACTGTACAACATACTCACAATTTTATATTTTGTCATGAAAACGACAGCCGGATGCGAAATAACTCGCAGTGACACGTGCGACACGGGCGATCGATGCGCGGCAACTGAATTATCTAACATGCGATTGTTTCAACTGTTTCGAGAATGGTGCGCACGAACAGTCAATAAAGATTTTTGATGCTATATTTCAAAAACTATTTGGAATTTAATAACGATTGTTTTACCAGTTTATGGAGAAAAAAATCTACTTTTCGAATAGCAAATAAAAAAAAATCGGGTTTTGCGACATAATACACTTATGTTTGTGACGTGCGATATGTAGTCTTAGATCAAATAGTATGTAGTGATATAATATGCAGCCATAGTAATACACTCATATTCGAAAATTTTATAATAATACAAGCTTATTTTTATAATTATACTTTTATCTGTACATTGCTGTTTTGCAGTTTTGAGCTGAGAGCTGACGAACTTGAAGAGCGAACTAGCTGGTTAATGAGCGGCGACCTAAATTGAGCGAGATAACCAGAACAGATGCGAACTACAACTGGTGGGGTGGCGCAGTGTGCTTCAAGCTGTAATCCTTATATTTGAAATCTTAAACAACAAATTTTGACAACGCTAAAAAATAGTCATAAATAGTCATAGAATAGTCTTAGTGTATCGTCACGATATCGTGTGTCGTAATCGTGCAATGTGAAAACGCCCAATGTGGCGATTCATTGATTGGAGAATACTCGTACTTTCACACACACATGTTACGTATCTACGAGTACATTTCACAGATTAAACTACAATACCACAGAACTTATTATGTCATAATAAGAAAATTCACTTTGGCCCCAACAAACGACACATATTATGTTAAATAATTTTTGTATCGATTTTTCGTGCTATTGTTAGCTGCCTAAAAAAAAATATTTATTTAGAACTTTTTTTACATGATTTCCCTCTGCAAAATTATTTATACCCGTAAAAGTAACTGATACGACATTCTTATTAAAAAGTAGGAAGGGAATAACAACTGAAACGGCATGACTGGTACTTTGCTTTCGAGGAACAATACGTGTTACGACACGTTAAGACATAACTTATCGGGGAAAAAGCATTGAAAGACCAAATTCAAAATTAATTTGGAAGGGTAAACTGCATGATGATCTTTGTAGAAAAATAGGTTCGGTCATTAATTTAAAAGTCACTTACAATATTTTAAAATTAATTTATTGACATTGTTAAAAAAATATAGGTATCATAAAATGGTCGTTTAAAGGGAGGGTATTTTTAAAATACCACTTTTTGGCGTTTCATCTAAAGTACAAAACATTAGATGAAACGTTAAAAAGTGCTTCCGATTGACTTCTAACCTAGACAGATCGATAGAGAATTCAAAACTCTACCAAACTGTATATAAAACTCATTTTCGACCAAAGTGGCGTTTCATTTGTTTTGCCTTTCCACCGTCGATATGTAAGACATTATTAAAATGTAGTTCACAAAAATTGCATGTAATGTAAGTAGGTACTCGTACTTACATTAGTGACTGGTGGCGCAGAGGTAGGTATGCGTATGCGACTGCCGTCCCTAAGGTCCCAGGTTCGAATCCAGGTCGAATCAAATTATTTGTGCGATCCACTAATATTTGTTTCGGTGTTTGGGTATTTTCTATGTATAATTTGTATGTATTTTTTTTTTTTTATTTATTTACCATACTTATAACTATCATTACAGGTTACCCCAATGCGATAGCTAGTAACTTTGTAACTAATTACATATAATGCTGCCTTTGTGAACTCACTCCGATGACACGAAAACACATCTACTATTTCCGATATAGCATTGAGGGCGCGAAGAGCGCGGACGTACGGCGTCTCGGCCAAAGATGTGCGCGCGCGCGGAATAAATAGCCAGCAGAGGCGGCCGGCGCATGCGCCACACGTACCGGTCCGGTACGCTCAGACACAATGCGCTCAGAATCGTTGGGTTATGCCCCTTACCTCTCATCAGCTTAAAAATATAGGAGACCAGTGCAACTTCTCGCCTAACTCTCAACTCTGTATACCCAACCATTCCTAAAACAAATAAGGTCGGATAATTTAACGGATAAAATGGATAAACACCGTAAAGTCTCAAATACAGATACCGTATAAACTTGTTCTGTATCCGCTCCAACATTAGTCTATACTTCGCCTCATGTGGTGACCAAACAGCTGCGTTTCCTTCCAGTTGACTTCGAACTAGGGCGTTATATAAAACGATAATCGCACCTATGTTAGTGAAATGTTTGGCTCTCCGTAATATGAAACCTAAGTTTCTATAAGCCCTCTTACACACTGTGTTTATGTGGTCACCAAATGTGAGCCCTACATTAAGACCGACGCCCAAGTCTCTGACCTCGTTTACCCTAGCCATGGACTCTCCACCCACTTTATACTCGTACTGCATGGGGGCGCGCGACTTGCTAAAGGTAATAGTAACACTCTTGGCAGTGTTGAACTGTAAACCGTTCCTATCACTCCATTCTACCACCCGGTCGATATCCCGCTGCAACCTCATACAGTCGTCTGGATGTCCGATAGCCATGTACAACTTAAGGTCGTCCGCGAACAGCAGACACTTCGCATCGCTTACAACCGTCGGCAGATCGTTGACCATCAGTATAAACTCCAGAAGATTGCTGCCCTGGCTTACGCCAGATCGCGTATAATACGGCTCTGAGACGTGTCCGGAGTACTCAACATACTGCCGCCTATCGCTCATATAGCTGGCAAACAGCCGCAGTAGATGGGTGGTGAAACCAACGCCCGCTAACTTTTGAAGAAGGATATCATTCCGTACCCGATCAAAGGCTTTTTTAAAGTCAAAGTACGCGGCGTCTCCCTGTAGTCCACTGTCCACCACCGGTACAATATCAGCCATGTAATTGAGAAGATTGCTAGTGACGCTTCGACCTGGACGGAAGCCATGTTGCGCGTCTGTCAGTTGTTCTCTCACCTGCATGTAGATACTGTCGTAGACAGCGGATTCCAATACCTTCGCAGGCTTGGACAGAACCGCCACCGGCCTATATCCCTCCACACTCGACGACAATCCTCCCTTGGGCACTGGCACCACCCGAGTGATTCTCCATCTCTCTGGAAATTCCCCTGACGCCAAAGAGGTATTAAATATATGAAGCAGCGGCTCCTCAAGCACCCTTCGACAATCCCTAAATAATATATATAGGGTGGAATTCCATCGGGTCCAACGGATCTCTTGGGCTTGAGTCGCCGCAGAGCAACGCGTACTTCATCCCGACTTAGACGGTCTAGTTGCACTCGCGCCGCAGAGTTGTTAGCGCCAGCGTTTATCACGGCCGCCTCGACGTCAAGATTCGCCCGCTCCTCGTGATATACCGACTGGAAGTACCTCGCAAATTCCGTCACACACTGTTGCCCAGTAAGAATCTCGCCGTCCACAACAATACTCTGCGAACCCCCATTTCCCTTTTTAGATCTAATGTAGTTCCAAAATGATCTTGGGTCTTTTAATAAATTGGTTTGAACCCTATCTTGATAATGTTCGTGAGCGTCTTTTATCATGTTTTTAATCCTCGCCCTACACTCAGAAATAACTTTATAATCTGCCTGAGAACGAGAACATTTATACTGTTTGTGGAGACTTGCTTTTAATCTAATCATACTAATTATATCGGAATTGAACCACTCGGGATACCTGTAACTGGAAGTTGCACTATGACTCTTTTTTTTGGAACAAAAGTATTAATAATAAAATTAATTGTATTATAGAAAAAATTTAAACTACATTCTAAATCCATTTCATACATCGGTGACCAGTCAATAGACGCTATTGAGTAATATAACGATTGAAAATCTGCCTTATTAAAGTTCCACTGAACTGGTGTGTAATGTGCATTTGTGTCAGTGCGCGGGCGCGGGCCCGGCGCGGTTGCCGCAGGTGCGCTATAAATTTTTGACAGTATTTTGGACAAGAGTACAAATTTAAATCCCCTACAACTAACACGGCGCTATACATACTACAATATTGCTCAATTATTCTAAACATTATCATATAATCCGTTTCACTGCTACTCGGTGGTATATATACAACACAGCATAGAAATAAGAATCTACTACGTACGTAAACACTAGCGCAAACCAGTTCGAACAGCTGATTGTCTAACTGCACATCGCCCGGTATCGCCATACGCCGTATCTCGATGCCTGGTGTGGCCACTAAACAAGCGCCTCCCTGCTTGCGCCCATCTACTCGGTCGCATCTAAGGACATTGTAGCCAGGTGGTATAAACTCGGTATCGTAAATGGAATCATTACATCCAGTTTCCGTTATGGCAATTAAAACCGCTTCGGATGTGAGTACACTTTCATAGAACTTTTCCAGTTTTGTTCGTAGACCTCGTACGTTCTGGTAAGTAATGTCTATACGACTAGTGACTACTTGTTCTGGTAGTTGGCTTTCGAAACCACACCCATTCGCTGTATACTATATTCACCGCCCAGTTTTCCGATCGACAACAGATCATACTTACTCTCTGGTACTCCAATAATGAAAGAAGCATAGCCTCGTTCTGTCTTGTGTTATTTTCTCCACTCTGACATCCACTTCTTGGCCACATATACTTTTTACGTACTTCTGTAAGCTCTCCGTCGTAGTCTCTGTTTTGAGTCGCCACACATGTAAAAATTTTTTTCGCTCCATGCCTTGGATTTCCATAGATGTTGTATTACCCCCTCTTTTCACTTCACTTTTCGGGAATCTATTTCTTTTCCTATTGACTAATGTGGATGTCTGTGTCGTGGTGTTAATTGCGCGCACTGGTGTATCGGAATTATCTCTTTTGGGTATGTCCTTCGTGCACTCCGGACACCGCCAACCGTCTTTGTACTCCTTTGTCAACATTGTAAACTTTTTCTCCGGTATTGCTACACATTTTACGTGGTATGTTCTTTTGCACTTTTGTTCAGCACATTTCATAAATAAAAGATAACTTATTACAGTATTACATGCGTGACACTTAGTCCCCATTGTTGACAAAAAAATAACTTTAAACTTTCGATAATAATTAATAGACGTAGAGGTAGCTACAGAACTGCGCACGTCCGTTCGCTGCGAGAGTATAGACAATGTTAGGTCACCCGGGGCGCATGCAACTAGGGGGCTAAAGGAACTAATTTGATTTTCTCTTCAACTAACGGCAGTTATTAAAAGTGCCATCTATTGATGTGACGTCGGTGCGTGACGTCACACCGCTGCCAGTGCGCACCACCCGTGCCAGCCTTTGAATAAATTCAAAGTGGCTGTTAAGACACACCTCCTAAAAAAGGCATATTATACTATTAAAGATTATTTAAACGATACAGAGAAATGGCAATGAGTTGCTTGCTCATCACTCGAGCTACATAGGGGTTACTTCTGTTTGAAATGTTGTTTTATTGCTGAAACTCACTTATTATTGTTAAATTATTCCCTTTATTACATTTTATTACATATTTACTATATTTTTAAATAAACTTAAAAAAAACACAAATATATTTAAAAATATAAAAAATAGTGACCCACCGGTATCGAGTACAGTGACCAAGCTACCGGTGGTTAGGGCTCCAGAGATAGGAACTTCCGCACAATACGGGCCGTATCCAACAGAACCGCCTTCTGCATCAAGCCCTTGACCCAGCTACCTAACGCGAGCCTCTGTAGGTGGTGGTCGAGGCTCTTGGCTATTAAACCATGAGCAGATACGACTATCGGAACAATAATGACCGAACACATCCCACATGTCGACAATCTCGTGAGCTAAGTCCAAATATTTAATTTGTTTATCTTTTTTTGCTTTCACGAGATTCTCGTCATGCGGCACAGTGATATCAACAATTATTGCAAGGCGTTTTAATCGATCTATTATCACTATATCTGGTTTGTTGGCTATAATAGTCCTATCAGTGATAATAGACCGATCCCAATACAATGTAGCATGGCCATTTTCAAGAACTGGGTCGGGCACATACCTGTAATAAGGTATCTCTAAGTCAACAAGGTTATATTTTAGAGCAAGTTGTTGGTGGATAATCCTGGCTACTTGGTTGTGTCTGTGCAAATACTCACCGTTCGCAAGACGGGAACAACCAGAGATAATATGTCTTAAAGATTCTCAGGGACGATGACATGCACGACAGATGTCTAGCGTCCCATCTTTGACAATAAATCTCCGATAGTTATTCGTCATCATAACTTCGTCAGTGATTGCACAGATGAAACCTTCAGTTTCTCCAAAGAGATCACCGAAACGTAACCAGGATACGGAAGCTGTAAAATCAACATCGGGCCCGTGTAGAGCCCGATAAAAACGACCGTGAAGCTCTTTGCTCTTCCATATTTCCTTGCGATCAGATACACCTAGTATTACCGGTTTGCGCCAGTTCTCTTTAGCTAGGGAGAGTGGGGTCAGTCCGTTATCAATTTCCACGACATCTCGATGCAGACCCACATCCACCTGCAAGAAGTACTCTCTAAGGTTGCATATCTCACGGTTATGGAGACTCTTAGCGTTTAAAAATCCTCGACCTCCACATTTCCGTGGGATATACAACCTCATTACTGACGAACGTGGGTGGTGCATTCGGTATGAAGTCAATAGACAACGTACCTTTCTATCCAGAGCTTCTAATTCGGTCTGAGTCCATCTAAGTATGCCAAAAGAGTATACTAAGACTGGCATGGCCCAGCCGTTAACAGCCCGTACCTTGTTACCGCCTGACAAGAGACTTTTCAATACTTTCTTCAGGAGGCCAAAGAACCGGTCCTGCAACGTCTGTTTCATGTCAGTCTCAGCAATACACAGAGTTTTTTTTTTTTTTTTTTTTTTTTTTTTTTTTTTTTTTTTTTTTATATTTGGTTCGCCAAATTGACGCCGCCCGCCTGGTGGTAAGTCGTGACGACGTCTAGCGATTGTGGGCCACTCTCACAGCACACATTACTATTGAGAGTGGCCCTCAACTTGACGACCTACTGATGTGCCTCTTCACGCTCCGCTTAAAGAACCCAGGATTATATGTGGGAGGAAACACGTGCACAGGCAGGGCGTTCCAGGCCACTATCGTTCGGCAGAGAAACGAACGTTTAAAACGTTCGGTTCTCGCGAACATGCTATCCACTGTGTGGGGGTGGCATCTCTGCCCGGCACGAGTCGTTCGGGATCGGAAGGAAGAGGGTGGGATCAGATTGAAGAGCTCTTCAGAACACTCGCCGTGGTAAATACGGTAGAATGCGGCCAAGGAAGCTATTGTTCGGCGCTGAGCTAGCGGCTCAAGGCTTCCCGTTACCTCCGGACAACCAATAATACGGATAGCCCGTCGCTGCATAGCGTCGAGAGCGTCCAGCAGATACTTCGCGGAGCCGTCCCAGAGGTGAGAGCAGTATTCGACGCAGGGTCTAATCTGCGTCTTGTACAGCAGACACCTCTGGTCCGGTGTAAAGAATCTCTTTACCTTATTCAGTATTCCTAGTTTCCGCGAAGCTAGCCCTATACATCTTTCGATGTAGTTTTTATTATTGAGCTCTCGACGAACGTCTATGTTAAGGATATCAAGGTTGTCCTTCATTGGTAATAATGCATTCTGAAGAGAGGGTAGGGGAAGGAAAGGGGATTTCTTCGCAGTAAATGCACACGCCTGTGTTTTGCGGGCATTGAACTCGACCAGGTTCTCGGTACCCCATTGAGAGATACTGTCGAGGTTACGGTCGAGATCAGCCACGAGTCGTCGTCTCTCCTCCTCAATCTCAGATCGCCCCGCCGTCGGACGAACCGAGTAACTCCCGTGCAGTGTGCTGTCATCTGCATAGCAATGAATGTTCCCGAGGGATAGCATATCATTGATATGCAGAAGAAAGAGAGTTTGGGACATACCTAGATATTTGTAGGTTTCGGTTGCGGAGAGCGACTCAAATTGTGTGAAATCCGAAAGACTGACTCCTTCAGATTCCACAATCCCGCCCTTTTTCACATGCATGACCGCACACTTATCTACCCTGAACTCCATACTGATAGTCTTACTAAAAGTTTCAGTAACTTTTAGTAAAGCCATCAATTCGGGGCCATTAGGGGCAAATAACTTTAGGTCATCCATGTAAAAAAGGTGGGATAAAATTTGACCCCCTCTCCGCATCCGATAGCCTAACCCTGAACCCTCTAGTAGCGTACTGAGAGGATTCAGTGCTAGACAAAACCATAACGGACTCAGACTATCGCCCTGGAATATTCCTCTCTCGATCCCTATTGGTACACCACCTCCTAGAATCTGACGACATCCTGGATATACCAAAACCCATTCCATTGTCTCATACATGACCTAAAAAAGGTGCACAGAGTTGCATCAATTTTATACAACTCCATCACCTTTAGAAGCCATGTATGAGGTACAGAATCATACGCTTTTTTGTAGTCAATCCAGCATGTCGCAAGGTTCTTTCGGTTGCGGCGTACCTGCCGACAAACAGCCATGTCAAGAATAAGGAGCTCTTTAGTACCACGTGCCCCACTTTTACATCCATTCTGAGAGATGGACAATATATTGTTGTTTTCTATATGTGAATAAATTTTGACTCTCAGAATAGATGTAAAAAGTTTGTATATAGTTGGTAAACAAGTAATGGGTCTGTAATTTTTGGGGTCTGTGGTACCACCAGATTTATAAAGAAGGTTAGTAACTCCGGTAGTCATAAAAGATGGAAGCGACGCATGACTGGAAGCAAGATGCCAAGCAGGCGTGTGAGCTACGGAACCATTTTAGCCAAAAGTTGTGCAGTCCGTCCGGTCCAGCTGATTTCCAATTTGGTAACGAACGAACTGCACAACCAATATCATCTTCAGATATGGTTATAGGTTCCATAGCTTGTATTGGTTCACACGCCCGCTCTACATCCCCAATCCACCCACCCTGCGTATGACTGACGGGTGTCGACCAAATGCTTTTCCAAAAGGCAACTGTAGCATCAGCATCAGGTAGACTCCCATCAGTCACATCTGAATCAGGTCACTCCCACCTTCTGTATACCCACCTCTCGTCTTTTTGGAACAAGCGATTTTGTGTATATCTGTCTACTCTCTTTTTATATCGCCTTATACGGTTTGCCCACGCATAGATTTTCTGCTTCAGGAAATCAATGCGCTCCGTGACCCGTACAGAGTATTCACGGGGACTCACATTAGTTCCCGCGAATGCCCGGGTCACGAAGCGCATGACTCTCGGGCGTGTATTGCCCGTCCTGAAGCAGTGTAGCTTGCCTATGAGCACCCTAGCCTCGGTAATGCGACGTTCAATCCTGCATTGCCAAGCTGGTACTGTAGGTCTTGGTCGAGCAGCTGATTCTTGCTTATTAAATTTAACACCAGCTACTCGACATACTGTAACAGCCGCACAATACAGGATTGAATGCGCATCAGTGAGATCATCACAATTGAGAAAATAAGATGTTAAAATCGAGTCTAGGGCACACACTAGCGCTATATTTTTTCTATGCGTAGGCAAACGTGGAAGCCGCGGTCTACACTGAATTAAATTATTATTATTATGATATTGTAAGGTATGGGTACTTTGAGATTATGTGGCACCTTGAACTAGTATTTTGACTTTTTTTGTGAATAACAGAGATTCATAATTTTTAAGTTCACTTGGTCCACACATGGTCACGTACTGCCCTTGCCCTCTTTTTATTGTTGTAACAGAATCATTGTATTTACTGGCGAATAAAAAGAGTGGCCGTGAGTTTTCTTGCCAGGTTCTTTCCTCACAGGCTCTACCTATTGCTTTGCGAATCTGGCGGTAAATGTAAATGTAGAAGCATTTTCTTTTTTTGACGTTCATAAGTGTTACTTTGTGACCTACATGAATAAAGCTATTTTGATCTTGATTTTGAGCCGCCCCGCCTAATCTCACGCGTCAGCTCTACGAAAAGGTCGTAGTATACATATATACGAAGGACAAGCGTCACTTCGCCTCTTGTGCGACCTACAATACATTCAGGTGACGTTGCTGTTCTCTTATTCGGCACACGCCTTCAATTCTGAAACCTGTAACCTATACTAAACTAAATACTTAACATTGTCTAGAGTCATTTAGCATCCACGACCCTTAAGCCGCAGCCGTGGCATTACTACTTGTAATTCGTTATCTCAAACATTACGTGTATAAAATCATCTTAATTGTTTTTATTTAATTTCATCCAGTGGAAATTACCTAATTGAGTAGAGAAGGATCCCATCTTCGTTACATTGAAATGTAGAGCAATCATTGTTTCTTTCAATCAAATATAGATGGAGCTCCTAGACTGCTTACTGTTGTACCGACAGAGCATAGTTGGAAAATAATGCATTCACCCCATAAAAAATTATAACTGAATTTGTCGGAAATTGAAGCGTATTTTAAGCGGATTGATATGATTTTCGGAAAGCTGTTGCTAGGATCTACATATTCGTATTGTTGCCATGTCGATATTACTGATTGAAAGAGAGTTATGGCTATATTAGTCACATTTACCCCATGGGGGGGCTAATGTAACTTTTACTGATCTCATTACATAACATAGTTTCACGCCTTTTTCCCCGAAGGGGTAGGCAGAGGTGTGCAAACACACCCACATCTCGCCAGCTATGTTAGGTCCCATGTAATAGGGGGCGAGCCTATTGCCATCTACCGGGCACAAGTTCCAGACTCTGGGATAATTATCTGGATAAAATTCTAAAGAGAATTATACATTATCCACCAGACCCGGGAATCGAACCCGAGACCTCGAGTGTGGCAGTCCGTACATAGTACCATTGTGCCACCGAGGTAGTCGTTACTAGGTAGTTTACTGATCTAATGCAACAATAACGTGAATTACTGAAAAACCTGAGCCTGTTGGTACTGTGTTATATGTTGAAACTGTTCATTAAAATATGCTTTATTAGGTATGTGTATTATCGTGCGGAGTATGGCCGTATACGGGGCTCCAGTATGGGCGGCGAGACTGACGGCCAACAACGCTGCTATATTGCACAGATCGTTGAGGAACTTGGCCGTCAGAACAAGAAGATCTCTCTAGAGGCTGCATGTCTCCTAGCCGCGACCCCTCCATGGGACCTGGAAGCGAGAGCCCTTGCGTCATTGTTTCAATGGCACAAGGAGGCGCTGGAGCTGGACCACAGGCCTGCGTCTCGAGAAATTGAGGCCCAGCGGTCCCAACTCCGCCAGGATCACATGGAGACATGGAAGGTGCGACTTGAGCCGACCTAAGTGGGGAACCACCACCATCGCGGCGGTGAGACCGATCATGGAGGACTGGCTGCAGAGGCAGCACGGTGGCCTCACGTACCGTGCGACACAGATCATCACCGAGCACGGAAACTACAGTGAGTATCTGTTTCGCATGCAACGTGAGGTCACACCCGCGTGTCAACATTGCGAGACTTCCGGCGAAGACACGCCATTCGACACGTTGGTGGAATGCTTAGCGTGGGCAAGTCAGTGCCGGGACCTCGTTGTGCGCCTGGGCGTAGATACTCTCTCGCTGGAGACCATGCTACGAGCCATGGTCTCTAGCGATGGTTTCCTTCTGCGAGCAGGTCATGCTCGTGAAGGAGGCGGCCGGTAGGGTGAGGGAGCGTATCCTCCCCGCTGAGTTCCGAAGTCTGCGGCGGGGGCGCCGCAGACGTGACTACGCCCAGGACCATCGACCTCCATGATCGGGGCCTGAGGACGATGGATTAGCAACCCACTGTCCTTACAGAAGCAGGCTAGAAGGGCTGCGTGATGTGGGGCTTCACCCCACACACGCCTTCTCTCACCGACGCAGGTTAAAACCGACCCCAAAGATGCGGGGTAAAACCCCACCACCACACAGGTGGCCAAAGTCCGCCGGGTGCCACTGGGAATTCTCTGTGTCTACCGGAGGCGCTCGGCAATGGACGTAGGTGCGGCCGCGGCCATGAGCCGCGGATTGAAAAAAAGAAAAGGTATATGTATTAGCATTACCCTATTATTTATGTAGATTATGCTGGAGGGAGGCAAAGTTAAAAGTTTATTTTTTATAGTCGCATTCGCCCCGGGTGTCCTTATTTCGAAATAAGTATATACATAAGTATATTTATCTGTCGTCTAGATCCCGTAGCACAAGCCCATATTCGCTTAATTTGGGCTAGATGACGTCGTGTGAGAATGCGGGGTTCATAAGCTGCCTCAATAGTGAAACCGCTCGGCCAATCAGCCATTCACACACAATATCAAGATTCAACCGAATTTCAGAACACTCAAAACTAAAGGCCGAAGGTCGCGTCTTGCCGCCCCTTTAGGGGATCAGAATATTCCACATAAGCGCTTAGGACTAATGAATCTACACCTAGAAGTAGAATTGTATAGTTATATGGGAGAGTAACTCAACCGGGAGTGTTTGTAGTTGGCAGCTGCTGGTGGACGCGCCGAGAAACTAGCGCTAGTGGCGGTGAGCGGCGTCACTGCGCCTGCGCCCTCGCCCGCTCCCTTCAGCGGCAAACCGTCTATCAGTCCTCTCACCAGGAGCCTCATCATATTCTTATTCTTTTCGAGCAATTCCTTGTGGTACATAACAAAGTGTATCATTAGGCTTGGAAAATGACGAACCTCATGGCAAACAAAAAGCAATATAAAGTATAATATTAAAAAAATAAAGCAATCTATACTTATAATAAATCTGTAGAGAGGTAAATTCTGTACATGAAATATATTTTCAAAATAACGGTCAGGGGGTGATTAGTGATCGATACTGATGCCAAAAATGCACTAAGTAAAATTTTTGTCTGTCTGTCTGTCTGTATGTTCGTTATAGAAACAAAAACTACTCGACGGATTTTAAAGAAACTTGGTACAATTATTCTTCATACTCCGGGCAGGTTATAGTATACTTTTCATCACGCTACAATCAATAGGAGCAGAGCAGTGAAGGGAAAAGTTGGGAAAACGGGAGAAGTTACTCCATTTTTTAAGCTTCCGTCGCGTGAGCAGCCTTAATGGTTAAAGCTACACAGAAATCATGTACACGACAGCATATGGCTATCATTTATGGTTGACGCACAATAACACGTGTAACTCCCGATAGCTTAGCAGTTCGGAGCTTTCTGCAACCACAACTTTGCAATGGAACTCGGCTAAAAGTAACCCAGTTACAACAAAATATAATTGAGGCTCAAATTTTAACAGGTTGCGGTGCAGGAGAAAACGTCTTTATTCCCAGAATACCCATAATACCAAATAATTTTCCATTCCAATTTAAAAGAACGCAATTCCCAGTATCGGTGTGTTATGCAATGACAATTAATAAGGCTCAAGGGCAGACTTTTCGAGTTGCTGGAGTAGATCTCGGTGTCAGTTGTTTCTCGCATGGTCAGTTGTACGTCGCTCTTTCCCGGGTTAGCAGTTCTAGAAATCTTTTTGTTCACGTGCCGGACGGGTCAACTTTCAACATAGTTTACCCGGAAGCTTTGCGCTGAAGTATTTGCGTTCTATAAGTACTTCAGCCTCATGTAAACGTGATCTAAATAATATTACCAATACATTAACTTAATAACACACAAGGAGTTACACGCTGACGGAGTCGCGGGCACAGCTATACTTACTAAAACTACCCGAGAAACGGAGAAACACTAATTATGTTGGTTAAAACAGCATGAAAATCAGTGCAGAATGCAGCATGAAGATCGGATCGGCCGCTGCGGAGGACTTTGTTTTATAATTTGTAGTGATAAGTGAAAGTAAAAACCTTAAGATTCACGCTTACAAGACTGATGGGATGATTGTAAATAGGTACTAGCGATTCTATAAGTGATTAATTGATTGATTGAATATTCTTTATTATATACACCAATACAACATAAGTACAAAAAAATATACAGGTTTCGGTATGTACAAAGGGCGGCCTCATCACTAAGAAGTCTTCAGGCAGTTCAGTGAGTGCTGAGTGGTCTGACATGCAATAATTTCTTTCCAAAACCATGCATTATAATATTTCTAAAGTGCATATTCCGGTAATGTGTTTACATGAAAACTATTACACGCAAGCGGAGCTGCGGGCAACAGCTAGTAAAGAATAAAATGACTTACCTGAATAAAGGTAGTTGTAGAGTATAAACAGGTGGTGAGGTCTGATGGCAGCGCGACCGGGACAAGCAACATTGGCGCCGCTGGCGGCCTCGACGAGAAGTACGCGCCGCCACCGCCACCACCACCACCACCACCACCACCACCACCTCCGGCAGCGGCGCGGGCGTCGAGGCGCGGCCGCGGTCTCACCTCTGTCCTGCCGAGTAAGTACAACAAACAAATTTTATTACTACCTACTGGACGGCGTGAAAGTGTTAACGTACCTACAGAGTTACTTTCGCATTTATCTTATATATCTTCTTCTTGTACCTATCTATGTTCTTATTCTTATTAATAATAGTGCATTGGCCTTTCGTTTGTCTTGCTAAAGCTAGAGAACGACTAGTTTGAATATCCTAAATTTGCTCATAAATGAATTATAGTTTTGGTTTAAGAATGTTTTTTCAGGCGGTATGAAGTTCGACGGGACAGCTACTAATATACAAAATTCTTGTCACAATGTTTAAAACTTCTCCGAAACGGTTTGACCGATTTTTATAAAATTTATATGCAGATCGGAGAATCCGGTTGTTATCAATTCTTTAAACCACTGGATGATAAACGTGGACCACCGTTTTAGTATTTAGAACAAAAAATGAATTAAAAAGTTAACCTAACAAACTTGGATTTAGCTTTACACAAAGAGACCATGCTTCAAGCCATGGTCTCCAGCGGGATAAGGTGGAACGCGGCCATGTCCTTTTGCGAGCAAGTCATGCTCGCGAAGGAGGCGGCCTAGAGGGAGAGGGAGCGTACCCTCCACGTTGAGTTCCGCAGTCAGCGGCCAGGGCGGCGCAGACTCATCTACGCCCAAGACCACGAACTCCATGATCGGGGCCTGAGGACGGCGAGATCGCCACCCGCCGTCCTTACAGATGCAGGCTAGAAGGGTTGCGTGCTGTGGGGCAAAGGCCCCGCAGCACGCCAGATTCACTCACCGACGCGGGATATCACCCTACCCCAAAGACGCGGGATTCTCATCCCGACCAATCCCCGTTGAGACCACACAGGTGGTCAAAGTCCACCGGGCGCCACCGAAAATACCTTCTGCGTGTGAACCAGAGTCGCCCGGCAACGGACGTTAGAGCGGGCGCGAACCCTGGGACGCGGAATTAAAAAAAAACCCCCCCTTGATATCTAAAAAATAAAATAGCGTCCTCTGACTTTTGCACACTTACCCCCAAAAAATGTAACATTTCAATGGATAATACACAACATACTTATTACGACCGAATACTGAAAAGTCACTCTAATGTTTAGGAGTTGTTTATTTTATTTTATTTATTTATTATTTATGTACAACACACATAGAAACAAGAACACAAAAACAGTAGTACAAACAATACAGTGAGCATAGTACAAGGGCCCTGCTTATTCCTAGAGGAATCTCTTACAGCAGGCCTGAACGGAGATGTAGGGGTGAGAGGGTGACGCGTGTGCAGTGCAAGTAAATAAACTTACATAAACTAAGGGGGGCATATATACATGTATAAATACATACTGTGCTATAATAAACTTACATAAAGGTATACTACATTATAATATAATAGGTAGCTAAGATTAAGAGGAGAGGTAATGAGCTTTTACTTTCTTTTTAAAGAGATGAAGAGACAATGGTAAGTAAAAATTTTTTTAAGAAAAAACTTTTTAGCATTAATTAATAGCATTAATTTTTCGCAGAATCAAAAGGACAACAAAACGTTCAGCTGCTGTTCAAGACTGTCTCAGAGAGAACAGCTGCTGTTCAAGACTGTCTCAGAGAGAACAGCTGCTGTTCTCTCTGAGACAGTCTTGATAATGCCTCGTTTAGAGGCGAAACAATTGTCGACGTTTTGTTGTCCTTTTGATTCTGCGAAAAATTAATGCTATTAATTAATGCTAAAAAGTTTTTTCTTAAAAAAAAATTTTTACTTACCATTGTTTTGTCATGGATTTTCGCCAAGTAACGCCTGTTTCTATCCAATATTAGAGATGAAGAGTTCTACAGCTTTGTATGTCAGGGGGGAGTGAGTTCCACAGTTCGACCGCATGAACAGTAAAGGAAAAGGAGAAGAAATCAGTTTTGTGGGAGTTTTGTTATGCTTGAGCAGCACTTAAACATACATTTTTCACTTTATTTCACACTACACTTTGTTTCGTCATGAATTGTACACTACCCTTTTAATTTCTGTAACTCGCTATCCATCCAAAGGTTGTCTGGAAGCGATCGCTTTTAGCGATGAGGCTGCCTTTTTTACTGTCTTCAAGTTATGTCTGCTAAGTGTACGTTTCCTTTTTGTGTAGGTACAATAAAGAGTATTTGTATTGTATTGTATTGTACTTTTGAGTACCGCTGCGGTTTATTTGAGTGACGTTACAGTATTCGGCCGTTAGAATCTGAATGATCAATACGAGTAGGATCTTCCGACTACCGAGTCCAAGTGTAAATCTGAGCCATCCTGGAACCCACATGCAGCAGTTTAGGACGAGATCAATTAATTACATACGATACATTTTTCTTATAATATTCGTACAAGTTCAAGGGAGGTTTCACAGGATTATTTTAATTGACTGTTTTGCATTAAGACAAAACAGGTATTATATGTTGAAGAAAACACAGCGAGGATATAGAAGACATGTTTGTTATTTGCTGGTGAATAGAAATACTAAAGTAACACAAGAATGCAATGGGAATATCTAGTGCCAAGAATAAAAATAATACTTTTGAGAAATTATTTTATTCATAAGAAAATAAAAGTAATTCTAAATTCTGGAACAACAAAAACAATCAAAAAATACTAATTATTATAGACATGTTTTACCTATTTTTAAAGAACAATAATTATTGTAAATAATTTGTATCTTTGTTACTATAAATTCTTATTAATAATATTGAGATCAATCATCTTAAAATGTTACTTAAGTAATTAAATATTATTATTATTATTATTTTTTAATTAATGGTTATTATATTTACAATGCTTGGAAATTATAATACAGATAAACTTTCAAGGGTTCACTAATAACTGGTTTGCTTATTTATTTACGTATTTAGTAAACGTTTCCACACATTTAAAATTACCCCGTTCTAAAATTTTCTGTACTGGTCTATGGTCTAACCATCGTTGAGAAGCTACTGCTGACCTAATACTGCCTGGACTGGCATCAATTTTGGCCAACTTAAATGCTGACCGCACCCATCCTGCAATGCAGATCTTTCGAGTCCAAGGTTACATATCTTGGAACAACGGCGGTTTCTCTTGTTGCAAAGAGTTACCTCTGGGATGCCCCACTGCCTGAATACAACCTCCGAGGCTGCTGGCAGTCCATGCCACTCGGGGAGTGGTCTTCCCCTTGACAAGGAGTCTGCTATCCCATTTAAATTCCCTAGTAAGTGGAAGGCTGACATGGTATTGTTGAACCTGTAAGTCAGCTCTAGTAACCTAGTTGTTAAGCCCAATAGATTTTGTGAGCGGGTCCCTCCGTGATTCCGGATGTATATCCTACATCCGGAATCACGGAGCGACCCGCTCACAAAATCTATTGGTCCAGTGGTTATCATTGGTCTATTGGACCAGTGTCCTGTTGTCGGACTGAACTAAGATGCGAGCATTCTGCATCTGGGAACCCTGGTTTTTTAATACTGCAAACACTGCATACATCTCCTTAGATTGTGTCAGGCCATTTGATTCCTGGCCCACTTGCCTGATATGCACCGGCTGTTCAGTACAGCTCCCCAGCCCGCATCCGCTGCGTCTGTGGTTAAGAAGTGAGTTACTTCCTTCTTTCAAAGTGGAGTTGGACTGCCATCTATTGCATCCAACCACCACACTAAACCTTAGCGCACTTTTGGGCATAGTGCCCTCTTTTGATTTTTCTGAGTGAATTGTCTCAGAAAAATCTGCGCACTTCGGCAATATAGGCAGCCTTGAGGGACCGCATGGTTGGCAAAGTTTAACCTGCCGAGTAAACTCTGAAGCTCTTTTAATGAGCAGCTCTCCTGGTCTAATACCTTTGTCAAATGGTATTTTAAACCTAGGAGCTTCAGGGTGGGCAATGCTACTGTCTCGCTTTGAGTATTCCACAGAAGTCCTAAGTACTCTAACATGTGAGTCGGTTTGGTGATTGACTTCTTGTAATTCATATGCCACCCCAGAGATTCCAAGAGGGTCAGCGTTTCCGCAACCTGAGCCAGTAGCTTGGATTTGTCCTGGCAAGCCAGAAGGAAATCGTCTAGATAAACAAGAAGATGTATACCCTTCTTCCGGAGCAATTCGGCTACACAATTTGTAACTGCCGCAAAATGCTTGTGGTGCCGATGACATGCCAAATGGTAAAGCTGTTAGCTGGAGGACTTATCCATTGTATACCACTCGTAGGAACATTGTGTGTGTCTCCGTGACACTCAGGTGGAAGTAGGCCTGATAAAGGTCTATCTTTACCAGAAAATCGTTTGGCTGAAGAAAGTTGACTATATCTATTTAAGATATTAGATAAAAATGTGTTGTGGTTATGAAAGTATTGAGAGCTTTGAGGTTGAAAATTGGTCGCACCCCTAGTCGAATCTGGAGGGTCTCCAAAATTCCCATGTCTTTTCTGTGTCATTTCCGGGGATTTTTTTTTTAACGTGGTCGGTGGATCATTTACGCACTTCACCGTCACGCTGCGGGGGGGAGTGAGACGGCTTCGTATGGGACTCCCGGCCCTAGGATGGAAAACGGGCCGGACCACCCACTAAAACCTATCCACGGTGTTTCTCCTTCGCCTTAGCCGGGCCCCCGGATAGGCAGAAACTGCTAAACGACGGCGGCCCGGCAAAGGGGCGCTTGTTTAAGCTTAACACAGCCTCCCCAAACAACATAGAAGCGACGCCCCCGAAACATATAAGGGCTCGTCGGCTCCTCAGGGCCTTTCACGTGAGCGGTGGGCCGCCCGACCCACCACCCATGGCCCTATCAGTTGGGGGCTTGGGCGTATGCAATACGCCGTTGCCCCCTGACTGGTGCCCGGCGGAGCGGAAGCGTGCGGCCTGCACGCTCCCGTTCCCGCAGAGCCTCTCTCTTTGCCGCCATCACCTCCCGAGCGAAGGAGGCGACGGCGGCCCAACATTCTTCGCTGCCGGCCATAGAAAGAATGACGGCCGGCAGCGAACCCACACTGCCGATGACGCCCGTGAGGGCCAACCTCTGTGTCTCCCAGGTGGCGCACACGACGAGCGTATGCTCCGCCGTATCTACGACACCGCCTGCGCAATGATGACAATCGGGCTCCGACAGGATCTAATGATTTTAGAATGAATTGGTTGGCCCCTAATTGGGCCCACGTCTCGGTAGAAGTCTTCAGACAACCTCCTCTGAAAACCCTTTGACCGTCAATTTTCTTTAGATTTGGTGTTAGCTCTGTCTGCATTGGATTGATTTTGACGAAAGGGCCGAGACCTTTTAACTGTATTTTTAAACCTTTTATCTGTCTTTTTAAACCTATCCCTATTATAGTTATTTTTATAAGGAAGCACGCGTTCTTTTTCATCTAAAGATTTTTTATCTTTTAAATATGTTGGGGTATTCAACCACATTTGAGTCCCTCCGAGGGACTGAATTATGGGCTGCGAAGCTTCTCTACTAAACAAGAATTCAGAGCTAGGTGGAACATGCTTTATTTTATTTATTTATTTATTTATTTATGTACACAGTTTATACAATATAGTGAAATTGGAAACATTATACGATTATACATGTATACAATGGCGCCACTTATCTCTAAAGAGATCTCTTCCAGTGGGCCTAGGAATGGAGAAGTGAGTTCAATTAGATGCTGGTGTGTGTGCAGGTTCCTTAAAGTGTTCCTAAGATTCTCATTCTTTATCTCTTTTAGAATACGGTCACGCCTAACCTCAATACACTCAGAACGTTTTGCACAAATAATCTGTATTGTAGTTTCAGAGTTCTTATGACATAATGACCCTGGACCAAACACCTCTGAGATTTTATCATATAAGGTTTTAGGGTTAAAGTTTAAAGGGTTAGCACTAGCTCAGTCAACCATCGATTGAAAACCTGACTTTAGTAATTGTCTTTGTTCTAGCACTTGGTTAGAGAGTCCAGCCAATAACATCTCTGTCGAAGCTAAAAAGTCTGTGGTTTTATATTTGAAGTCCAGAAAAACCTGGAGTTGCTAAGCAACCCTGCAGGTTCTTTTTGTACCTAATTCCCTTCCATGCCTGAGAGTCAAATTATTGTAACTTCATTAATTCAGAAAATCTATCTTTGTCACTAGCCGGGATAACTTTTTTAGTGTCAAGTTTTTTAGTGTTTCCCTCATTACTAGTAACGGTTGAGACAGAGTCACTCATTTGCGCACCTGCGTTATTGTGTAAAGGGTATCGACTTAAATAACTTGATATGTAAGAGACATTTGAGACATTAAAGTATCCTCTGATGAGTCTGAGCCTGCTGTCTGATGCTCTCCATCCGAAGCAACATCATCAGCTCGCTCGTTCTTACCGTGATCCTCTATCGTTGTAAAATGTACACTTAGCTACGTTTTCTCGGTGCACTAGTTATTGTAACTTCGAAATATACAGTTTACACACAACATGCACCACACTTACTACTCTCACTATAAAAAAGATCACTTTTTATGTGAGAAGCTATTGAAATTAACGTAAGAATAAAAAACTTTGATATAGTTACTTAGAATCATAGAATGCAATGAGACTTGACAGCTAAAAAAAAAGAGAATACAATACTACGTAAGAGCTAAAAACGCATAGTCAAGCGTCATCTGGTGAGCGAAATAACAGGAAAGTTCTAGGATTATCTATGGTTTGGCTGTGGATATAAGTGAATTACAAAGAATCATAGACTGCATTCTTCTATATCCTCGCTGTGTTTTCGGAAGCATAATAATACCCATAGTTATAATTATGTAATGTACTACAAGCTCTAAACAGAAACGCTAGATGGCTGGCCGTAAAATAATTCGTACAAGGATTGTGGAGCAAGTAGCAAGGGAGGCGCGCGATCTTGTTGGAGCAGCTGGGCGAGCGGCGGGGGCTACAACTTAGATAATAATAATATGATAGGACAGCGGGTGCGCATTTTCTTACATAACTTTTCAACTCCTATCATCGGAGGTCCTAAAAATGTTTCTCATACCATTTAAAATTATAATGATCGTTATTCATAAAAAATTACAACTAAATTTTAAAAAACATAATCATTTAAATTCATAATATCACAAATTATACACTTAGTTTTTACTAATATTTATTTTAATATATTTGTTTATACTAATGATCGAAACTCATAATTATTCGAATAAATAACCATAATATTCATAAATGTGTTTAATTCTAATATTATTTTGTTTTTATAAATTTCTTAATCATAAGTTTTTTCATCCATATTATAATGTCTATATTCCAGTGAAAATCAAATTGCTACCAGAAACGAGATGCCACCAGACAAGTTTTTTTTTTTTTTTTTTTAACGTGGTCGGTGATGCATTTACGCTCTTCACCGTCTCGCTGCGGGGGGGAGCGAGACGGCTTCGTGTGGGACTCCCGGCCCTAGGATGGAAAACGGGCCGGACTACCCACTAAAACCCATCCACGGTGTTTCTCCTTCGCCTTAGCCGGGCCGCCGGATAGACAGAAACTGTTAAGCAACGGCGGCCCGGCAAAGGGGCGCTCTTTCGAGCTCAACACGGGGGGGCTAGTTAACCCCCCCCAATCAACATAGAAGCGACGCCCCCGAAACACATAAGGGGCGTCGGACTCCTCACGGCCTTTCGCGTGAGCGGTGGGCCCCCCGACCCACCGCCCACGGCCCTATCAGTCGGGGGCTTGGGCGTATGCAATACGCCGTCGCCCCCTGACTGGTGCCCGGCGGGGTGGAAGCGTGCGGCCTGCACGCTCCCGTTCCCGCAGGGCCTCTCTCTTTGCCGCCATCACCTCCCGAGCGAAGGAGGCGACGGCGGCCCAACATTCTTCGCTACCGGCCATACACAAAATGACGGCCGGCAGCGAACCTACACTGCCGATGATGCCCGTGAGGGCCAACCTCTGCGTGTCCCAGGCGGTGCACACAGTGAGCGTATGCTCCGCCGTATCTACGGCGCCGCCTGCGCAGTGATGACAAACGGGCTCCGACAGGATCCCCACCACTTCCCACAGGAATTTGGCAAAACAGCCATGACCCGTGAGAAGTTGGGTGAGGAAGTAGGTCGGAGCCCCCTGCGCATGCTCCACCCACTGGCGGAGCACGGGACCGATGGCCCCCACGAGCACCCGGCTCGCGGTCGGAGCCGCACATCTCAAGGCCCATTGCCGGAACAGATCGTCGCGAGCCTCCTGTCTCCAGCGATCGACCTGCTCCGGCAACGGGCGACCTCCTACTTGTCGCACCAGGGCGCCCTCCTCGTAGACCCTCTTGAGGACCCCTGCTTCGAGATCCCACGGGGGACTTCGTGCCAACAGGCACGCCGCCTCAAAAGACACGGTGCGGTACGCCCGTGCAGCCCTCTGCGCCGTGATCCGCTGCGGCCGTCCGCTCCATAGAGCGCCTTGGAGCGCACCACACCCTCGTAGAGGCGGCGGCAAGCACTTCCCGGTCCCCCTTTATTGGGGAGCAGCCTACTGAGCATCCCGGCAAACGTCACCAGCTTTGGTGACAGCCGCCGGAAATGCTCGATGAACCCCCACCGCCTGTCGAGCAAGAGACCCAGATATTTAAGGGTCCTCCCGACAGCGATGGAGGTGCCACTCACCACAATTTGGGCATCCCGAGGGGGTCTCATCCGAGGCCCATGAAAAAAGATGGCCTCGGACTTTTCGAGGTCCACCCTGAGGCCGAGCGCCCTGATGCGACTGACGACCTGAGCCGTGCCTGCGGTGGCAAGCACGGCAGCGTCTCGGAAAGTGGGTGCTCGCGCGGTGACAAGGGTATCGTCGGCGTAACAGAGTACGCCGACGCCCTGAAGAGTGGCACCGCGCAGGACCCAATCATAGCCTATGTTCCACAGGAGCGGACCCAGCACCGACCCCTGTGGAACACCACACGACATTTCCCTGCGGACAACGGACGACCGAGCCGGGTAAGTGATGGCCCGGTCGACGAAATAGTCCGCAAGGACGCGCCTGAGGTACCACGGTACGTTGTGGTACCTCAGCGCTTCGGCAATTGTTTGCCAGAGGAGGGTGTTGAAGGCGTTGGCTATATCGAGCGACACAGCCAACACCACCTGCCCCTGGCCAACGGCATCCTCGACGCTGTCCCTGAGTCGGGACACGGCGTCCAGGGTGGACCTCCCGCGACGAAAGCCGTATTGGCCACTACTTAGATTTGGCCCCGCCCCCTCCAGATGCCCGACGAGACGCGCAGCGAGCACCCGCTCGAAGAGCTTGCACATCTCGTCGAGCAGAACGATGGGGCGGTAGGCCGACGGCGACTCCGGGGGACGCCCGTGCTTACTAAGCAGCACGAGCTTCCCCGATTTCCATCGTCGCGGGACCCTTCCAGACGACAAACAGTCCGACATAAGGGACAGCGACTCTTCTTCAATTTCCGGTATGACGAGGCCGACGACTCGTCCAGGGACGCCATCGGGACCAGGGGCGCGATTCCTGAGTTTTAACTTTAGGACCGCCACCCCCAGTTCGACGTAGGATACGGGCGGGACGGCCTCGTCATCCGGCACTTCCCGGCTTGGTGCCATACGGGGAGGGACCCACTCTTCCCGCGCAGGGAAGAGGGAACTGACCACTTCGTCTACAAATTGGGGCTCGAGAGAGGTGGTGAGGGGGGGCGCCCAAGGCTTAAGCTTCTGGCTCACAACCTTATAAATGTGCCCCCATGGATCCCCATTTAAACTCTCGAGCCCCTCGTTCCAGGCCGCGTTCTTGGCGGCTCGAATTGCCGAGCTAAAGGCCGCCCGAGCGGCCCGGTACGCGGCGAGCAAAATCTCCTCCTGGGCAAGGTCTCTCCGGCGCCACCCGCGACTGCGGGTATACCGTCGCTGAGCTGCGTGACAGGTTTTTCGCATCTCAGCGAGGTGAGGCCGCCACCAGTACACCTGCCTTCGCGGGGGTACCGGCCTTGCCCTCTATCGCAGACGCGAGCCATCGCACCGGCGAGATTCTCCGCCCTCGCGTCTACGTCCAGACCGTTGACATTAGGAGCGGCCCAGCGCTCGACAATTGCCGCCTCTCTGGCCAGCTCCCGGTCCAGCGTGTTCAGCCGCCACCGGGGTCCCTCCCCTACAAGGGGGCGATCAGTCACCGCGGGGGTAGCCGAGGGAGCGGTGACAACGTCGTACCAAATGTAACGATGGTCCGACAGGGTCTCCACCCCCTCCATCACTCTCCACCCCCGTATACGGTCCACCAGGGCAGAACTGGCAAACGATAAATCTACGATGGAACTACCCTGGGGCCGCACACAGGTGTGGACCGCCCCCCTGTTCAACAGCACCAAGCCAGTGGACACCACCCAATCCTCTAGAAACTCCCCCTTTGCAGTAGTCGCCGAGGAACCCCAAGCTGTTGACTTGGCGTTGAAATCCCCGACGACCAATGCAGGGGTGGGGCGTACATCCGCGAGCACCAGTTCGAACTCGGCGAGACTCCTACTGGAGGAAATGTACACCCCTACTACTGCGAAGCCGCCCATCAGGGCCAAAACACAACCACGCCCCCTCAGCACTCTGCTGAAGGGGGACGCGCCGAACGCACCCTGACGGGCGACTATGGCCACTAGGCCGTCGCGGTCGCCAGCCCAGTCGTCACGATCGCGGACCAAATACGGCTCGCTGACGACGGCGACGGTCGCCTGCCACTGTGCTATGGACTGCATCAGGAGATCCTGAGCCGCGAGACAGTGGCCGGCGTTGGCCTGCAGTAGTGAGATGGCCATTTATGATTGAGCGGTGTCCATCCTCTCCTCCGTTGGCGGCGAAGCGAGGCGCGAGGAGGGTGGCCCTAACTACAGACCACCCTATGGTTAGGCGGCGGCCATCCAACAACTTCTTGGCCGCCGCGACCGGGCACTTCAACCAGCAGGTGCCCTGCCGGCCGGGTGCGCAGCTGATGTCGCCCACTTTAACGCGGGAGACGTCACAGGCACCGACTTCTGCCACCATAGAGGCAACCCTCTCCTTTGTGGCGGTGTCGCCAAGGCCTGAGATGCGCAACTCTGCGCATTTCTCAGGTCTGGCGACCCGAACCACTTCGCCCAGCACCGATCGCAACTTATCGGCCAGGGCGTCCGCCTTGGCATCTTTGTCCGCGCCGCTCACCTCGAGGATCTTTCCTCCGGTGACGGCGGCGCGGAAACGCAGACCGTCTATGCCCAGGCTCTTCAGGTCAATTGTGTCTTCTGCCTGGGCAAGCACGGCCGCGTAGGTGGTTCCCGACTCCTTCGCGCCCTGCTGCAGTGTGATAGTCACTGCAGCAGTGCGCGTAGTGCGGGGCTTTGTGGAGCCTTTCTTCTTCTTAGTTTTGGCCGGTGCCGGCACTGGAGCCGCAGCGGTCGTCTTCTTCGCAGGGCGCGCTGCCACTACGTTCCACCCCTCAGCAAGTGGCTGCGGAGCAACAACAACAGTGGGCGATGGACGCACCTGCCGAGCAGCTGCGGCTTCCGCTGCTGCGGCGCTCATCTTCTTTGCCCTCTTCCTTTTGCCCTCTTCGGCGACCACGCCTGTAGTCGATGTGGAGGGGACAATGGAAGGGAGCACGGTGGGGACAGGTAAGGAGGCGACGGGAGCCTCTGGACCTGAGGCCAAAGGCGAAGGACCCTTGGTTCTCCGAGGAGGAGCTGACCCAGCGGAGCTGGCAGCAGCGGAACGTGAGGCGCGCGCAGCGTTCCGTGCATCCGCAGCCAATGGCGGGCGTATTGGCACCTCAGGGGGCAGGCGATCCACAACCCCGGCGAGGCGCGCGTCTATCATGAAACCAATCTCATCGCGCGTCATCGCTGGGGCGAAGGAGGCCGCTGCCTGTTTAAGGCCCTCCATCTCCGCCCTTAGGGCTATTAACTCCACGTTGAGGAGCACCACCTCTTCTGACTCCGTGCGGGATTTCAACTCCCGTACACTTTTGATGATGGTGCTTGCGGCCTCCCTGAGGTCCCGCACGAGTTGGCCTTTTATTTTGTTTGATTTGACGGCGACAGTGTTGATCACCGCCACCGCCTCCTCAATTCCCCCAGTCAACTCCTCAGACGTCTGAGCCGTTACCGGCTTCTCCGGTTTCTCCACTGAAGTGGGGACACCTTTAAGGAAGGGAGCTTGCACTTCCTTCCTGTAGGCCTCTGCTGCAGCCTCCTCGGATGCGCACTCCTGCGCCGCAGTGTGCTTGGCCTTGGCTTTTGCCAGACCAGCATACATTCCTATAGAAGTGGGGCGCCCACGGCCCCTCTTAGCGGCTGAACCGGGTCTGCTGGGACTAGACACAGTGGAGTCGCTCAAGCAGCGCATCTCCTCCTCTTCATCATCACTGAAAGTGACTGACCCCTTAGCCGTTTTCCGCCTGCGAAAGAATTTAGAGGTCAGTGGGAACGGAGACGCGGAACGCGAGCTCACTTCCACCATGGTGGCCTCACTATCGGCGTCTGAGATGACAGCCGTCTCTTTAGTGGAGGGCGTTGGCGATACGCTGCAGCGAGACAGCGTGACGCGCGGCTCTCTGAGTAACAGGCCCCGGAGTGGACTTCGGGACCTAGTGTGTTCCGCCAGTACATATTCCTTCGGAGTCCGTTGGATTTGCAGTTTTTCGTCGGGTTGGCCCGAATCTTCGTTTATTTTATTTTTGTTGTTTGTTTTATCCACCAGACAAGTAGGTTAGGTTAGATTAGAACTGTGACCACAACAACGCGCGAGCCGAGCGAGCGAAGTGAGCATGCCGCGGCAGCGGCCGGCTAAGCGCCAGATAAATTGCTACCAGAAACGAGATGCTACCAGACAAGTTTTTTTTTTCACGTGGTCGATGATGCATTTACGCACTTCACCGTCTCGCTGCGGGGGGAGAGCGAGACGGCTTCGTGTGGGACTCCCAGCCCTAGGATGAAAACTGACCCCCCCAAACAACATAGAAGCGACGCCCCCGAAACACATAAGGGGCGTCGGACTCCTTAGGGCTTTTCGCGTGAGTGGTGGGCCCCCCTACCCACCGCCCACGGCCCTATCAGTCGGGGGTTTGGGCGTATGCAATACGCCGTCGCCTCCTGACTGGTGCCCGGCGGGGCGGAAGCGTGCGGCCTGCACGCTCCCGTTCCCGCAGGGCCTCTGTCTTTGCCGCCATCACCTCCCGAGCGAAGGAGGCGACGGCGGCCCAACATTCTTCGCTGCCGGCCATAGAGAGAATGACGGCCGGCAGCGAACCTACACTGCCGCACACGACGAGCGTATGCTCCGCCGTATCTACGGCGCTGCCTGCGCAATGATGACAATCGGGCTCCGACAGGATAGGGGAGGGGGACAGGATAGGACAGGGAAGTGGTGGGGTACTTCCCACAGGAATTTGGCAAAACAGCCATGACCCGTGAGAAGTTGGGTGTGGAAGTAGGTCGGAGCCCCTTGCGCATGCTCCACCCACTGGCGGAGCACGGGACCGATGGCCCCCACGAGCACCCGGCTCGCGGTGGGAGCCGCATATATCAAGGCCCATTGCCGGAACAGATAGTCGCGAGCCTCCAGTCTCCAGCGATCGACCTGCTCCAGCAACGGGCGACCTCCTAGTTTCCGCACCATGGCGCCCTCCTCGTAGACCCTCTTGAGGACCCCTGCTTCGAAATCCCACGGGGGACTTCGTGCCAACAGGCACGCCGCCTCAAAGCTACCAGACAAGTAGGTTAGGTTAGGTTAGGTTAGGTAGTCAACAACAACGCACGAGCCGAGCGAGCGAAGCCAGCGTGCTGCGGCAGCGGCCGGCGAAGCGCCAGATAAATTGCTACCAGAAACGAGATGCTACCAGACAAGTAGGTTAGGTAGGTTAGAACTGTGACCACCACAAAGCGAGCGTGCCGCAGCAGCAGCCGGCGAAGCGCCAGATCTGTTATAAAGTAAGCTATTCTGAAAAACGACGTTATGAGTTGAAGTATGTTCGTAGTAACAACATTATTAATTAAAGCAATATGATAATAGAATGTTATGAAAAAAAAAGATCTGAAAATAAAAAAAAATGGGTTTTCCATACTTTTTTCTGGTTTTTGGTAGTGTCAGTATTAATAAAAAAATTATAATCACTAACTTTTATGAGTTCCGATGATAGTAATAAAAATGTATGAATAAAAAAAGTATGGAAAATAAAATTATGAAGAGTGATGATTATGAACACAAATCGGTAGTAAGAAAAAGAATAGGATTAAAATTTTTATGTGAGCCAATATGGACCCTAGGACAGCACATGAGACCGTCCTTTCAGGCATACTAATTAATTACTTTGCTTCAGGGGTTCAGACATATTAAATTTCTTTAACAAGTCGCTTAAGCTCACGGCAGTGATGCTAAATGCAAGAACAAGACTGACTAACGCGAGTCTTTGTCTCGCATACCTAGATTAGGAAATCTTGGTCCTTGAAATATTGCAATATTTCAAGAACCAGGACGAGGGCAACGTTCGGAGAGTGAAGTAACTTACAGGACCGGTGAAGACTGCGTCCGCCTGCACCTCCTCCTGTCTGATAAAAATATGTTATTTAATTAATTTTATTCCTTTAAATCACTTCAACGGGTCCTAAGTATACTGTGTCAACTAACTATTCGGTTAAAATCACTTTCAGTATATGAGGGATTCGAGATATGGAGTACTGGAAATCTTGGGTATTTATATGGGATGGGTATTCCCGGGATTTTATTTTGAAGAGGAATAAAACTAGTCTAGAGCGGGGTGCAGGGGGAACAAAAACCTGTACAGAATTGAGCTGGGTAGCTTGGTTGATGAGATATAGAGCCTGCACGTTTTTCGCACTTCCCAAAAACTTGCAGGCCCTATATGGAGTAAGCATAGGATTTTTAGATCATCGAAGTATCATGTGTCATTTTACCTATACACACTCCTACTATTTTTCGCCGATTTACAAAATAACTTTTAGCTATTGGTCGAAGCCCGTTCCCGGAAGCGCCTTGGATAGGTTAGGAGACTAACCTAAAAGAACTAGTCTTAATTTTATAGTTAATTAATGAATGTTCGGTAACATAATACTTCGAACAAATGTTATTACGGAAAAGGAATAGGAATGAAAATCAGTTTTGTGGTAATTAAAACTCCGAGGTAGACAAAAGAAAAAAAAAACAAAACTAGAATTGGTTTTTCTTTTGTTATGTCTACCCCGGAGTGTGTAACAATTTTTTTCATAATTTCTTTTAGCATTTTGTCAATGTAGTAAATACACATAATGCAAAGTTTTATGTTTCTAGCACTCACCGTTTAGGAGAAAAGCCGAGGAAAGACATGACGAAACTATAAGGGTTCCAAAACTTGAACTACAGAACCCTAAAAAGAAGAATACTCACTGGTATATGTAGAGCAGTCTGCGGAGGGTGAGCGCGCCGCTACTAGCTCCTGCTGCCCAAGGGAGACGGCGGGGGGCGGGAGAGGGGTTGGCGACGACGGGCTCCTGCGACTGTAGTAGCAAAAACAATTTTTATTATACGTCTATGTCAATATACAACACTTTTCACACGACAATGGTCGGAGCAGAACAAATGCAATCAAATTGACACACTAGGAATAGGTACCAAACTTTTTACTGATGGGTACTATTATCTGCCCTGCTTATTGCTTATGCAGTACTTGCATAAACGCGGTTTCGAGATAAGCGCGAAAAACATATATTTTGAAATCTGAACTGCAAGTCGTTATTATATAACATTTGAAGTTGACCTAAAATTAGCAAAAAACTAGCTTTCTACTGATATTATAGTTTTTTATTTCCTTTGTTGTATAGTTTCAAGAATCAAAGAATCAAAGAATTAATTTCATTTATTCAGTTTAGGCACATAAAGAGCACATATGAATGTCAAAATTTTACAATTTTGTCAAGTAATATTATAAAAATACTAAATTAAGTAAGTACATAAATAACCATTAGAAAATGATTCTTTCGCTGGTTCGGTAATTTGGTTCTCCTGAGAAGAGACCAGCAAGAAACTCAGGTAGATTATCCATTTTCTTTTTTAATATTGTTTTGTTTACATTGTTACAATTAGTTTCTATTGTATTATACGAGTGGCCAACAACAGAAGATTAGGGTGACCATGCATTTTTATCATTAAGATATTCGTCTACATTATAGTAGCCTTTCATCATCAAACATTTTTTAACTACTATTTTAAACTTATTAAGAGGCATGTCAACCAAATACTGAGGAATTTTATTATAAATTTTTATACATTTGCCAACAAACGAATTACCAACTTTATGAAGTCTAATTTTTGTCATTGCCAATTTATTTTTATTTCTTGTATTAAAATTATGGTTATCGGAATTTTTTTTGTATAGATCTATGTTCTTCCGTACATATAAGATGTTGTCGTAAACATATTGAGAAGCAACTGTTAAAATATTAATTTCTTTAAATAATTCTTTCAGCGAGTCACGGGGTCCGAGTCTATAGATTGCTCGTATAGCTCGTTTCTGTAATATGAATATTGTCTTAATATCGGCAGCTGAGCCCCACAGCAGCAGACCATATGACATAACGCTATGAAAGTAGCTAAAATAAACTAATCGTGCCGTTTTTTCGTCAGTCAGAGACCTTATCTTTCTAACCGCATAGGCAGCTGAGCTAAGTCTTCCTGCCAAGGCTGTAATATGAAGACCCCATTGTAGTTTACTATCTAGAGTTATCCCAAGAAAAACTGTGGTATTGACTATTTGAACTAATTCATTATTCATAGTAATATGAGTATCCACCTGTCTAACATTGGGCATAGTAAATTTTACACATTTTGTTTTCTTCGCATTGAGCAGCAAGTTGTTACTTGTGAACCAATGCAATATTTCCGAAAGGGTATTATTTACATCGTCAAGTGCTACTTTTTGTCTATCACTTTTAAAAATTAATGATGTGTCATCAGCAAATAATACTATCTCACAAAGATTTTTAGTGAAATAAGGAAGATCGTTTACGTATATTAAGAATAAAAGGGGTCCTAATATAGAGCCCTGGGGTACTCCCATGACTAATGAGGCGCCAGAAGAGTCGGTGCCATTAATGTTTACTTTTTGTACTCTACCAGTGAGGTAAGACTCGAGTAAGCCAAGTGAGCTGTTCGAAACACCATAATAACCTAATTTTAGTAGCAAAGTCCCATGATCAACACAATCAAAAGCTTTTGATAGATCACAAAATATACCAATAGCATCCTGCTTTTCCTCCCAAGCATCAAATATATGTTTCACAAGTGCAACTCCTGCATCCGTTGTGTTCCTACATTTAGTGAAACCAAACTGTTTGTTATGAAGTAACTTATTGTCTGTAAAATGTGAAAGCAATTGATTAAATATTATTTTTTCAAAAATTTTACTGAGGGATGGGAGTATGGAAATAGGTCGAAAATTTGAAGGATCACTTTTGTCTCCTGCTTTAAATAAAGGATTGATTTTACTGTACTTCATAAGATGAGGAAACTGATTTTCATCTATACATTTATTGAATATGAATGCAAGGTGAGGTGCTATAGCGGGCACTATTGATTTTATTATATTAGTTGAAATGCCCCAAAGATCCTCGGTATTTTTTATATTTAGTTGTTTAAAAGTTTTAAGTATAGTGACAGAGTCAATACTGAAAATCAAAGTTAATTCTACATTTATCAACACTAGATTTAAGAAGAGAATTGGCTACGTTTTTTGACGAATTTAACTTATTTGTAGTGGTGATTGGAACATTTGTGAAGAAAGATTCAAATGCATTGGCCACTTCAGAATCAGTTTTAATATGTTTATCATCTATTTTTAACTCGAAGGATCGATCACGTGACACAAAAAAGATTTTGTAAGTTAAAAGATATAAAAAGGTTGAGGAACCTTAGCGCGTTCTGAGAGTTTTCTAAAATATTAATATTAAAATCGCCACATACAACTATAGTCTTCTTACATTTACATACCTTTTTTAAGGCTTCCTCCATAATGGACTCAAACAGGTAGTAATCTCCAGAAGGAGGTCTATAGACGCTAATAATAATATATTGTTCTAGCTCTGCACATGATAGTTCAATATTTCGCTCACTTGTGAGTGCGACTACGTCTTTTCGGTCTTTTGATTTTAATTTGTCATTAATTAAAATGAGAGACCCACCTCTTATAGCGGAATCTCTAGTAAACGCACTAATGATTTTATAATTATCAATATTAACTAAGAGTTCATGTTTTTTTAACCAGTGTTCAGTTAAACAAAGTACATGGATACGTTTTTCATTTAAAAATAATTCTAGTTCTAACTCTTTGCCAGAAAAGCCTTCAATATTTTGATGAATTATATTCATGAACATAGACTTTTCCTTTGTCCTTAAATTTAATTTGCTAGGGATTTCCTCTATTGTCCTACAACTAAGTTTAAATTATTGTCACCCTTTTCAGGAACAGATTCCAAGGTCACAAGACAAACATTGTCACTTTTCTGCTCAATAAAAGCAGATTGTTTAGCCAAGTTTTTGGCTGAATAACTAATAAAATATGATAGCGAAGATGCTATCTGTCTCCTAAAATATCTATTCAAATAGAATTTATCTTCCGTCAATAACAATTTATTTTCTAAATACATGTTAATGTCAATCAGATGGAATTTATTTGGATTATGAAATGTCAATGTATGTATTGTTTGATTTAGCTTATATCTAAGATTGTTTTCGGCCTGTGACAAGCCACGGCTATAAGGAAGTGTGAATAAAATAATGTTTTTAACATCTAATAAGCTCAGTAATTCTAAACAGTTTACAATTGCATTTCTGTCTGCATTTCCCCTATCTCCCACCAAAATTAAAAGTGTACAGTTGCTGTTTAAATTACAATTTTTATTTTTTTTTATAATGTTACAGTAAGTTAATACAATAGTTAGTAACATTTTGTTCTAAATATGAACTAAGTAACTGGCCCATTGATTTCCCTAATTCATCACAAAACATCACTATTTCAGATTTAATCATATTTCGTTTGGTGAAGGAACTACTGGGTTTCTTGTTTGACTCAAGTGAAGGGCTTATGTTTGAAGTCAGCGAGGACTTACAGACCGGCTCAGGACTAATTAAATGGTTGTTTGATGTCAATGTGGAATTTGGACTCATAAGCTTCTTCATGGCCAGAATGTATTCCTGATACTCACTTTTAACATTACAATACCTGTCAGTCATTATGTCTAGTGAATTTTTTAAATTATTAATTTCTGATTCTATTTTTAAAATATTGTTATTATGATCAGAGATATTATTTTCAATTAATAATGAATACATGTCAAGTTCATCGCCTAGTTGCCTTCTCTCATTAATATAGTAGTATAGTTTATAGGACATAATGCGTGTTACTGCATTTTCATCTACCATTTTAGCTTAGGATCACCACAGTATTGCTATGGGAAAATGCAGTATTTGTGCTTATTACTGCATGATTGCATAGCACGTATTGAACACTACGTTTCTTGTTAGCAATCGTGTAATATTTTTATGCCGGGTAATAGTTAAAAGTGTTAATATAGAACGTAATATAGTACGAGTACAATGCTACGTTTGCGTTTTATAAATAATGATTTGTCAAATGAATTTGTAGTAAACGAAGCAAGTACTGCATAAGCGTCTAGTATATGCTGGTTACTGCGTAACTTGGTATCAATTGAAGCATTTTGGTGCAAGTACGGCGTATTTCATTAAGTAAAACACATGTCTCTGGTAAAAAAAAAATATATATTTTCTTATAGAATAACCCTGAGACCGTTTTTGCAAAAAAATGAAAATCGCCAAAATGATTACTGTTGATTACTGCAGAAACGATAAGCAGGGCAGATATTAATAACAGAGCGTCACATACGGCGAAGATACTGTAATAATAATCTCATCTATATACACACATCAACATAGACCTTAGACATAGGTATTTGGTTTACTATTGATTATTCAAATAGTATGTACTTATTGCGATTTTCTAATGACATTTTTATATCTGTCATAATATTATATTAGCTTGTAAGCCATAGCCTAGTTTAGTCTATGCTTAGATTATATCAATATTGTTTTGTCTATGTTCACTTCCTTCTTACTCACTTTGTAACATGGCCGACTGAAATACACGACACGTATTATTACGAGCTCCTGTCTTTTATTCCAAAAACCAACAAACATCAGGTGTGGTGTAAACTGGCGTGTCTTAGGAAGAACTGGATCAACCAAAAGAAAAAAATGGACGAATCTTCAACGTCGTCGGGTCGCCTCAAGCACATGGACGTTCATGCATCCAACATGCCGCTCACGTGGAAAAATTGGATCACCAAATTCAAAATATATCTCAAAGCATTTAAATATGATCAAGAAAGCGAAGATAGGCAAGTTGCACTTTTATTACATTACATAGGACCAGATTGCCTTCACATATTTTATTCTTTCAACCTAGATGTCGAAACAGTCAAGCTACAAGTGTTGATCGACAGATTTGCAGGTTATTTCAGCCCAAAAGTCAATATAACCATGATAAGGCATAAACTTTTTAACAGAAAGCAACTGCAAAATGAACAGCTGGACAGTTATATAACAGATCTCAAAAATATAGCCCATCAGTGTAATTTTGGTGAATTGCAAGACGATTTACTAAAAGATATATTTAGTTGGAATCTAAATGATCAGAATCACTACATTAAAGAGAAAATTTTGCAAGATTTACCTACCACTTTAGATGCCACTATAAATATTGCTAAGTCACTAGAATCGTCCCGGAAAGAAGTTCAAATATTATCAGGCACAAATCCCAATTCATCTGTAGCTAGTATAGATAGTATACATAACAGAAGTAGTCAACAGTCCAGTAAAAGTCATTCACAACATAGTCAGTCAAGAAATCAGTCAAGAAATCATAGTCGTAGTCAACAATCAAGGTATAATCCGCAGTCACAGGACCGTCAATCAAGAATTCAGAGTCACAGTCAACAATCAAGGTACAATCCGCAGTCACAGGATCGTCAATCAAGAAGTCAGAGTCACAGTCAACAGTCAAGGTACAATCCTAACCAGTCATACAATACATCCCATTCATCGAGTTATAGCAGTCCCAATGGTTATAAAGGTAACAATCAGTCTATGAATAACTCAATGTGTCCAAAGTGTGGTCAAACACATCGTTTTAAATGTCCTGCTCTTGGTGCAAAATGTAATTTCTGTCAAAAACTTAATCATTATTCAAAGATGTGTAAGTCCAAGCAAAAATATGTTAATTATGTACAAGAAGATTTTTCTAATGATGATTAAGCTTTTTTGCTGGTGCAGGTGCTGTTTATCAATGTAATTCTGTAAAATGTAGTAACCAATGGTCAATAACCCTAAGTATCTGTAGTCAATCTGTTTGCTTACTTATTGATTCAGGTGCAGATGTGAATTTGATGTCTAAGAAAGCATTTGAAAAACTAGCGTTGCAAGAGATAAATCTTATACAAACACCATTTACCTTGACAACATTTACAGGTCAAAGTATACCTACAATCGGTTATTGTACATTACCATGTAAGTATAATGACAAATCATACAACTTGTGTTTCCATATTACACCGTTAGATTGCAAAAATATTCTGGGTAGACAGTCATGTCAACAGTTAAAAGTCATAAAAAGAATACAGTCAGTAACCTTTGATGAAAATATATCTGAACACAGTCCAAACTACACACTTAGTCAGCATAGCCAGAACAAAAATTTACAGTCAATGTCAAGTCAGTCTAACAGTCAAAGTCAAGTCATATCACAGTCAATGTGTCACAAAGTCCCTACAGAGTCAAACAGTCTGTCAATACTAAAGAAATATAGTAAGGTTTTTAATGGAATAGGAGCTCTTAAAAACTATGAATGTCATTTAACTCTCAACGAAAATGTCAAGCCGTCGGTAGACGCAAGTAGAAAAATTCCTTTTAAATTACAGGATAAAGTCAAGGCAGAACTTAATAAGTTAGAAGTCACTGGTATTATTGCTCGAGTTGATGAACCAACTGATTGGGTCAACTCTATGGTAATTGTCTCTAAAAAGGATGAAAGCATTAGATTATGTTTAGATCCACGTAAGTTAAATAAAGCTATTAAACGTTCACATTACTCATTTCCACATATTGATGAAATTAAAGCAGAACTAAATGGTTCATGTTATTTTTCAAATTTAGACGCTAAGTCAGGCTTTTGGAATCTTGTCTTAGATGAAGAATCATCCAAACTATGTACTTTTATAAGCCCCTATGGCAGATTTCGTTTTTTAAGGCTACCGTTTGGTGTCAATGCATCTCCAGAAATCTTTCATAAAGAAATGATTTCCCGGTTTGGTGACATACAAGGCATTAAAATAATGATGGACGACTTTCTTATACATGCTAAAACCATTCAAGAACATGATCAAATCCTAGAAAAAGTTCTTTGTCGTGCAAAAGACATAGGTCTAACATTTAATAGTAATAAATGTAATATTTGTCAAAGTGAAGTCAAGTATTTAGGTTTTATATTCAATAGAAATGGAGTGTCTGTAGATCCATCTAAAGTAAATTCAATATGCAACATGCCACAGCCTAAGAATGTCACAGATGTCCAGAGATTCCTGGGCATGATTAATTTTCTTGGCTCATTCATAAAAGATATATCAAAAGAAACATCAAACATAAGACAGTTACTTAATAAAAACACAATATGGTCATGGAATGACAGTCATGAGAAGAATTCAATAAATTAAAGTCTCTAATTAGTTCTTCACCAGTCTTAACTTACTTTGATCCTCAAAAACCACTTACTTTGTCAGTAGATGCTTCAAAAGATGCTTTAGGTGCTGTCATCTTACATAATATTAGTCCTATAGCATATGGCTCAGCTTCTTTGACAAAGTCTCAACAAAATTACTCTCAGATTGAAAAGGAACTCCTAGCAATTTTATTTGGTTGTACTAAGTTCCATCAATACATATTTGGTAACAAAGTCCTAGTGGAAACAGATCACAAACCTATTGTCTCTTTATTTAGTAAACCTTTATTTAATATTCCACCAAGATTGCAACGAATAATGCTTCGTTTGCAACCCTATGATCTTATCGTTACTTATAAACCAGGTAAATACTTATATGTCGCAGACACATTGTCCCGTGCTGCATTATCAGAAAATGCATTAGTAGAATTGGATGAAGATATTAAACTTCATGTTAATTTACTCACTGCTAATTTGTCACTTAGTCCTTTCAAGTTACAACAAATTGAACAAGCTACCAGGTCTGACCAAACTCTTCAAACTCTTATTAATTACTGTAAAAATGGATTTCCAAATACAAAGCATAAAGTAGAAGATTGTATTAAACCTTTCTTTCCTGTTAAAGATGATATACATTATGCTAATAACCTTTTATTTTTGTCAGATAGAGTTATTATACCTATTTCTTTAAGAAAAGATTTCTTAAAACTATTACATGAAGGTCATCAAGGCTTGAATAGTTGTAGAAATTTGGCAAGACATACAATTTACTGGCCTAATATTAGTCAAGATATAGATATAGATTACATCAGTAATTGTGAAATTTGTCTCACTTTAAGAAAGAGTAACACTAAAGAAAGTCTATTACCACATGATTACAAATACATTCCTTGGCATAAGGTTGGTATAGATTTCTTTGAGTTCAACAAGCATACATACTTAATTGTAGTCGATTATTTCTCAAAATATGTTGAGATAGCAATTTTAAGTAATGGTTACAGTGCAGACCAAGTCATAATCAAGTTAAAATCAATATTTGCTCGTCATGGTATTCCCCATACATTAATGTCAGATAATGGTCCACCGATGAATTCCAAATCTTTTCATGATTTCACACAAGATTGGAATATTCACCATGTCACTTCCAGTCCCTATCACAGCCGTTCAAATGGTATGGTAGAACGGACAGTAGGCATAATTAAAAATATGCTTAGAAAATGTTTACTTGATAATACTGATCCATATTTAGCATTACTGCAATATCGCAATTTATGTTCCCAAAAACAATTTATGTTCACCAGCACAACTTTCCATGTCACGTAGACTTCGTACAAAGCTACCTATAGTAGAAAAACTTTTAAAACCAAAATTGTGTAACTATAGACATCTTAAACAAGTCAATAATCAAAATTTACATAAGATGAAAGAGTATTACAACAAATATTCCAAAGATCTTAAACCCTTGGAGGTAAATAGTCATGTTATGTTTCAAAAACATCTACAATCGTCTTGGTTTCCAGGTATTATACAATAAGTTGGTCCTGAACCTAGGTCGTATATCATAAAAAGTAAATTTGGTACATATCGTCGCAATAGACAATACATAACACTTAGACCAAAGTCTCAATATTCTTTTCATTCACATAACACACAGACTAATAATTTTCACACTCAACCAGTCAGTTCCAATCAAACTTATATCAGTTATACTCCTTGTTATACAAATGATTACTCTAAAATTTCTCATAGTCAATCTCCTCAACGTACTAGCAGTCAACCAATTAAGAAATATTCTAGTTCAGGAAGAGAGATAAGGCAACCACAACGTCTTATAGACACAGTCTTATAAACATTATTTCGTATTCATTGTCATGTACTTAGTTATAAGTAATTAATTAGTAAACTAAAATGTTGTAAACCATTGTTTGTTTACATTTAGAAACAATCGTCGAATTGACAACGTCAAATTATGTCAACTGTCAGAATCTTTTAAAACGTCAAATTGTCTCGTGTCAAAACACTAAAATGCGTTTTGTTATTTTTATATAAGAATCTAAAATATAAGTTACTTAAAGGGAAGATGTCATAATATTATATTAGCTTGTAAGCCATAGCCTAGTTTAGTCTATGCTTAGATTATATCAATATTGTCTTGTCTATGTTCACTTCCTTCTTACTCACTTTGTAACATGGCCGACTGAAATACACGACACGTATTATTACGAGCTCCTGTCTTTTATTCCAAAAACCAACAAACAATATCAAATCAAAGTTTGTAAACGAACTAAAAAATAAATCTAATTAGAACACAAGCAAAACATCTTCTCAGAAAAACCGTTTCTTTTTAACTTAATGTCAACATGGTATGTACTAATCTTGGTTAAGACTTTTATTGAATAGACAGGCCGATCCAAGACTGCGAAATTATGATCCTGGAGCCAGATTTTGACCACTCTTGCTCTATGTGGATGGCCATTGCTTGAACTTGAAATCTGGGTCAAATTGCAATTGATGTGGGTAGATTATTGGTTCTACAACCTAATTACAATACAGTTCTGCTTCCATGGCACCTTGAACCCAAACGGGGTCTGTTCTACCACCAAGACAAATTCCTGTCTATACCATAATTGTTCCACCAGGATATTTTGTAAATCCGGGTGAAAACTGAACCGGAATTCATCGATAAACTAAAGTTCTGCCCACTAATAATGTTCCCAGTTGAAATGTTCCATTGCCCACCGAAGTCTTCGTCCGCGATCCGTCACAAGTTCTTCAGCAACGACTTGCTGGATTGCATCAGCTTGCAGCATACCTGGCCCGTAGCATTTCATATTTCGTCAAATACCGTCTCGATCCAAACAACTTTATTTGCGGTGAATAAAATTTAAAAATAAAGGTTTCGGTTTCAAAATCTACTAAAACTTCAAGGTAGGTACTAAAGGACAATGGCAAAAAATGTCATTATTACCACGGTAATTTAATAAAGCCGGCATTAAATCTTGTTATTATATCCTTCTTTAGCTTGTCACTTTCATATACCTAGATTCTATAAGTATACCTATAGTTCGGCTATCTCTACTAAATGACAGATTATTTTGTAAGCCGTTTAAAAACGGTTTTCTTGCCAGGTTCTTTCCTCACAGGCTCTACCTATTGCCCTGCGAATCTGGCGGTAAATGTAAATGTAGAAGCACTTTTTTTTTTTTGACGTTCATAAGTGATCATAGATGAATAAAGACATTTTGATTTGGATGTGCAACATCGCTAGAACAAAGTTGTAGAGAATTGTTTGCCCGATAGAGCGCGACAACGATTTGCAACCCTTTTTCTAGATGGCGGAAAACCCATATGGGACCCCACAAACTCGGATTTAGCTTTACACTGCTCCACTCCCCCCCTTGATATCTAAAAAATAAAATAGCGTCCGCTGACTTTTGCACACCCAAATGTAACCTTTCAAACCAACGTTACCTACTGTACGATAATTCTAATACGAGTGTGGATTGAAAAGTAATCGGCCTAACCAAGAAAATAAATACATAATAAATGAAATATATTTTTATTTTTCAACGTAATCACCATCAAGTTCAATCCACTTTTGCCATCTTCCCTTCCAAGCATTTAGCCCATTGAAAAAAAATGATTCTTCCTTAGGGTCAAAATATGCGTCTACTGCTGCTTTGTCAAAAATCTTTGACCTCCCAAGTGCTTTTTTAGGTTAGGGAACAGAAAAAAATCTGACGGTGCCAGATCAGGTGAATAAGGTGGATGCGGTAACAGTTCTAAGCCACAGTTGTGAATTTCTGCCATTGGGTGAACACGAGCGTTATCTTGATGAAACAGGACTTTTCTTCTGATCATTCCTGGACGTTTTTCTTTTATTTCCTCTCGTAAACGACGTAGTAAGGTGCAGTAATAATCAGAGTTTATAGTCTGACCCCTTTCAAGATAATCAACCATAATCACACCCTTCGAGTCCCAGAATACTGAAGCCATCACCTTACTTGCCGACAAAATCGACTTAGCCTTTTTGGGGGGTGGTGAACCAGGTCTTTTCCACTGTTTTGATTGTTGTTTTGTTTCCGGTGTACAGTAATGAACCCAGGGGCGAAGCTTCATAAGCTGAGGACTGCATGCCCGATATATGAGCTAACAAACATAAAAAATAAAGCAGTCGAATTGAGAACCTCCTCCATTTTTGAGGTCGGTTAAAAATCAAAATTAAAAGCAGTCGAAATGAGAACCTCCTCCATTTTTGAGTTCGGTTAAAAATCAAAGTTAAAAGCAGTCGAATTGAGAACCTCCTCCATTTTTGAGGTCGGTTAAAAATCAAAGTTAATAGCAGTCGAATTGACAACCTCCATTTTTAAGGTCGGTTAAAAATCAAAGTTAAAAGCAGTCGTATTGAGAACCTCCTCCATTTTTGAGGTCGGTTTAAAAACAAAGTTAAAAGCAGTCGAATTGAGAACCTCTTCCATTTTTGAGGTCGGTTAAAAATCAAAGTTAAATTACAAACTGATTTTGAAAACAGTTCTATTAAACTAAGGCTTATGAGTTTTACTTACTATAGAAATACACAGGTACAATACATACGTTGGTTTAGGAGAAAAAACTAACGACTTTTTCTGATCAAAACTTAATAAATTTACGTTTTGGTCTCTTAATAAAACGTTACAGCACATCAAATCATCACAAGGCACAATTTCTGCCATATTTAACACTAAAATAAACTAATTCACAACTTTTAAACAATAAAAAACAATTTTGAAAAAATTTCACTCAAACGAAAAAGCTAATTACACGGAACTGACTGAAATAAATAAATGCGAACTTCGCTCGCTCGCGCGCCACGTGGCCCGTAGACCCGTACGTTGTTCAGACAGATCATGAATTCCTGGCTTTTTAGTGAGAAGATATTGCTATACCAACCTACATATTATAGTGTATGCATAGCGAAAATATCCATAGGTGTGAAAGAGAAAATGCAAGCCCGATTAGACGGGCATGCATTGCGTCTACTTACACCTTGTGCTAGCGAGATGGCATCCGCGCGCTCAACACCGTACAGTACACATCACATAGATAGCGTATACGGTTCGGTAATAGGTGATTGACCGCGTAAGCGCGCAAAATTTTAAAATGTTTTAGGGGGCAAAATTTAAAATCGATTTAGAATTCGAAATTTTGAAAATGTTAAAATTTAAAGCATGCCGGGCTTATGTGAATGTATGGAACTTTCGCCACTCAATGAACCCATGTTTCGTCCATAGTAACAAAACGATTCAAAAAATCACATTCATCAGCTTCAAATAACTCCAAACTGTCGCGTGCAATAGTCAATCGCATCCTTTTTTGCTCAACTGAAAGCAGTCGCGGAACCCACCTCGCAGACACCTTGTGGAAACCCAACACGTTGACTATTATGTTTTGAGTACGTTCATAAGAGATGCCTATAATCTCGGCTATATCTCGAATTTTCAATCTGCGGTCTCCCATAAAGTCGAGTATTTTTTTAACATTTTCGTCAGTAGTGGACGTCGAAGGCCTTCCAGAGCGGATTTCGTCTTTCACACTCTCTCTACCACGCTTGAATTCTGCTATCCATTTTTTGACGGATGAATATGAAAGAGCGCAATCCCCTCACAATCTATCACTATCCATAAAATAAAAGAAACATGGAAAGTTATAAACAAAGAGTAAGGTAAATGTAAAATGAGGGATACTGTTACTAAAATTAAAGTAGAAAACAAGAATATCACCTCTCCGAAAAATTTTGTAAATGCATTTGAAGATTATTTTACCAACATTCCATTTAAAGTCACTTCTTCTGTTAATTCATGTGCCCACAATGCGGTGGCCCTTCTTGAAAGTAATATTGGTTCTTCATCTAAATTTAACTTCAAACATATCGACCCCAGTGACATCTTGAAAGCATTTAAAAATCTCAAAATTAAAAAGTCGGAAGATCACTGGGGCATATCAGTTAGCTTAATCAGTTATGTAATTGATAGCATTGCACCTGACTTGGCACTAATTTTTAATGAATATGTAGATGAAGGCATACTCCCTAACCTAATGAAAAATAGTAGACTAATACCATTATTTAAGACGGGATCTAAGTCGGAACTTACTACCGCCCCATTTCTATTTTGCCAGCTCTGAGTAAGGTGTTTGAGACAGTGATGCTAAATCGAATGCAAGTCCACTTCACGACCAACAATCTTTTCCACAGCCAACAATTTGGCTTTACTCGCGGAAAATCTACCACCGATGCGGGAGTAACCCTTGTTAGCTTGATTTACGACGCATGGGAGGGATCGCAGGATGCCATTGGGGTATTCTGTGATCTGTCTAAAGCATTTGATTGTGTTGACCATCAGACACTTTTGCTAAAGTTACGTCGGTATGGTTTTGATAAAAAATCCTTAGAACTATTAGGATCTTACCTGACAGATAGGCTGCAGACTGTTCATGTGAACAACGTTAAGTCAAACGGAACTGACGTCAAAATAGGCATACCTCAGGGATCAATTCTTGGACCTTATCTCTTTTTGATTTATGTTAATGACTTGCCTTGCATGATCGAGGCACAAGCTGGCATAGTAATGTTCGCGGATGATACATCACTTATATTCAAAGTAAATCGGCATAGTACCTACAGATGCGAATAATGTTTTAAAATATTTTAAATGATATTTCAAATTGGTTTTCTTCAAACAACCTATTATTGAATGCAGAAAAGACCAAATGCGTTAAATTTACAATGCCCAATGTCAGACAAGCAAACGTCCATGTCGTGCTGGGTAGCCAAAGGTTAGAATTTGTAAATAACACTATCTTTTTAGGAATAAAAATAGATTCCAAATTACAATGGGGTGACCATATCACCATTTTAGCTAATAAGCATAGCTCTGCTGCATATTATGCTGTGAGACGGATTAGGCAGTTGGCAGATCTAGCTACTGTAAGGCTAGTTTACTTTGGTTACTTCCATAGCTTGATGTCCTATGGAATACTACTTTGGGGAAATGCGGCAGATATAGAAACAATTTTTATATTACAAAAGAGGGCAGTCCTTGCCATTTATTGTTTAGGTAAGAGAGATTCTCTTAGAGAGCGATATAAAAATACATGGGGCACACTAAAAGTTTTGCACTTCTAGCTAATCGGAACTATTTGAATTTCGAATGTTATATTTTTTTAAACTAACCAGCAACCTTCTTAGTATTAAAAAAAAACAATTGGCGGGAAATCATTTGTCAATTGTTTTTTATCACACATCAAAGTTCTACGTATGCAACGAAAATGGAATTAATTCGAAAAGATTTTAGAGCGATGATTTCTTATGATTTTAAAAGTTCTCTCTCTCCGCAAGACTGTGCCGCTCATCTTCAAAATGCTTTTAGGAGAGAAGCACCTTGTTCGAGCACCGTGAGGCGATGATTTGCTGAATTTGAGAGAGGTCGAGTTTCTTTACATGACGAATTTCGTGAAGGGCGGCCTTCAACTGCCGTCAACGAAAATAATGTGGCTACTGTTAAGCGGTTAATTGAAGAAAACCCGCGGATTACCTATGAGACAATTCGAGGACTATTGGGGATTGGTATGAGTCAAATCCAGATTTTACAGGAAGAATTGAAAGTTCGAAAAATTTGTTGTCGTTGGATCCCTCATGAACTGACAGCGGAGCAGAAGCGGGCTCGCGTGCAATGGTGCTCACACATGCTACTGAAGTACGACCACGGACATTCTAATGCTGTTTATGACATTGTCACAGGAGACGAAACGTGGATTTATTGTTTTGAACTCGAAAAAAAACAGCAATCTTGTGAATGGGTGTTTGAAAATGAGAACAATCCAACAAAAGTGAGGCATGCGAGAAACGTTGGTAAAAAAATGATCGCGTTTTATTTCTCAGCTACGGGTCCCATCTGTACAATTGCACTTGAAGATCAAAAGAGTGTTAATGCCGAGTGGTATTCTACCATTTCTTTACCCAGGGTGTTAGAAAAAGTTCGCGAAAGACGACCCAAAAGCCGCGTTCTCCTACATCATGACAACGCTTCTTCACACACGGCCAACAAAACAAAGTCATAATATTTAGCTTCCGAAAAAATACAACTCGTCACCCATCCTGCGCATAGCCCCGACCTAGCGCCCTGTGATTTCTAAATTTTCCCCAAAATCAAAGATTCGATGAGAGGTTTCACTTTTACCAACTCCGAAGAGGCAGTGATAGCGTTCAATCAGCACGTAGAAAACATGGCGTCCTCCTGTTTTAAAAAATGGTTATAAAAATATTGTAGATGTCTTATTAAATATTAACTTATTTGGTTGTTAATTATAGTGGTATATTTCGATTTGTATTTTTTGTTTATCAATGTAACATGGAATCTTACGTTTTTCAAGTAATTAAAGTGTAAATTTTACAAAGGTTCAATCTCAAAATTGAACATAGTGATTAAAAAATTTTGGATTCCGGTTTTTTTCTTTTCTTCGCATTTTCTGAGAACATTTACCATAGTAATGTATATATTTTTTCACATTATCAGAAAGAAGAGATATCAGCGAACAAAAAACTCCCCGACTATTTTTAAAAAGCTGATATTTTGACGCGAGAATTTTCGATTGAAAATTAGGGTGTTTTTTCGATTTTAAGTCAAAATAGGGTTTTTTTTTTAATCCGCGGCTTGTGGCTGCGGCCGCACCTACATCTATTGCCGAGTGCCTCCGGTAGACACTGAAAGAATTCCCAGTGGCACCCGGCGAACCTTGGCCACTTGTGTGGCCACTGCGTGGTGGTCGGGTGTTACCCCGCATCCTTAGGGTCGGGTTTTATCCAGCGTCGGTGCGTGAAGGCGTGCATGGGGTGAAGCCCCACATAACGCAGCCCTTCTAGCCTGCTTCTGTAAGGACGGTGGGTTGCTAATCCATCGTCCTCAGGCCCCGATCATGGAGGTCGATGGTCCTGGGCGTAGTCACGTATGCGGCGCCCTTGCCGCAGACTTCGGAACTCAGCGGGGAGGATACGCTCCCTCGCCCTTCCGGCCGCCTCCTTCACGAGCATAACCTGCTCGCAGAAGGAAACAGCTGCGTTCCACTGGCTCTCGCTAGAGACCATGGCTCGTAGCATGGTCTCCAGCGAGATAGTATCCACGCCCAGGCCCACAACGAGGTCCCGGCGCTGACTTGCCCACGCTGAGCATTCCACCAACATGTGGAATGCCGTGTCTTCGCCGGAAGCCTCGCAGTGTTGACACGCGGGTGTGACCTCACGATGCATGCGAAACAGATACTCACCAAAGTTTCCGTGCCCGGTGATGATCTGTGTCGCACGGTACGTGAGGCCACCGTGCTGCCTCTGCAGCCAGTCCTCCATGATCAGTCTCACCGCCGCGATGGTGGTGGTTCCCCACTTAGGTTGCTCAAGTCGCACCTTCCATGTCTCCATGAGATCCTGGCGGAGATGGGACCGCTGGGCCTCGATTTCTCGAGACGCAGGCCTGTGGTCCCGCTCCAGCGCCTCCTTGTGCCATTGAAACAATGACGCAAGAGCTCTCGCTTCCAGGTCCCATGGAGGGGTCGCGGCTAGGAGACATGCAGCCTCTAGAGAGATCGTGCGGTACCCACTTATTGTCCTGACGGCCAAGGTCCTCAACGATCTGTGCAATATAGCAGCGTTGTTTGCCGTCAGTCTCGCCGCCCATACGGGTGCCCCGTATACGGCCATACTCTGCACGATCCCCAGGTACAGTCTCCTGCAGTAAGCGTTGGGGTCCTTTAAGTTGGGCATCAGTCGCGAAAGCGCAGCTGCTGCCCCCGTCACTTTGGGGACCAAACTTCGAAAATGTGGTCCGAAGTTCCACCGGCCATCGAGTACAAGCCCCAGATACTTCATGGAGGGCTCGATGGCGATGCTAATGCTCCCTAAATTTATGCTGGATCCTGGAGGTGGCCCGCGCCGAGGTTCGTTAAAACACAGAGCCTCGGACTTATTCAGTGCCACGTCCATTCCCAGCCGCCGTATCCGACCCACGACTTCAGCATCCCCAGTCATGACCTTGAGGGTGTCGTCGGCGAAACAAGTTACGCTGACGCCCTCAGGCAACGCACCCCGCAACACCCAGTCGTATCCGATGTTCCACAGGAGAGGTCCTAGGACCGACCCCTGTGGAACACCGCACGAGACATCTCGCCGAGCTGGCCCGAGCCAGCTAGGGTAAGTAACGGAAGTTTCGGACGGTTATGAATGACCCTGCTGGTCTATGTTAGGCCGACTACTTTTCAATCCACCCTCGTACTTATAAAAATCCTGTTGAATTGAGAACCTCCTTCCTTTAAATTTGTATTTAGAACATGGACAAATGTTACATAAACAACCCCTATCAATATCGTTTAATTCTAGCCAGTTATACCAGGGTTATGTCACTCGCCTAACAATCGCAAAAAATACGTAACGTCAGCGACAACTTGAAGTTGTAAGTCAGTAAGGGTTGTCTCTTGTTTGTGACACGGCATTGCATTGACCATAGAGTTGATATTGAGGCATTAACGTCATAATTATTGGTCAAATTATGCTGGTTCTTTCCTGATAACCCTAACATTCGAATTATGTTCTCTGTAAACACAGGAATGTGCTTTAATTGACGTCGGAGTGCAAGTTCTGTATGTAAGTACTATTCTCTATTCTGTGCCAGTACTTTTTACAGTTACATAACTTAAATACTAGTTAGTAAGTTACATAACTTAAATACTCACTTACAAGTATATATCCCTAGACTTTGTTGATGTGTGTATGATGCAAAATAGGAGCAGCTTAGCAACAGCAAAATGTAAAATAAAAATAAACGGGGTAGGAATGCAGGTAAATTATCTAGCCAACTATGTAGGTACCTTAGCTATGTAATACCTGATGATGTTTGAAACTACCTTCCTGCCGAATTTAAATCGGTTCAACCGTTTATACCGGGTGTTACATAAGGGTTATATCAACCTGAATACACCCCCACTAGCTGGATTATCAAAGCTGGAAAGCATTTCGATATGTGACGACGGCCAAACAAGAAAAAAAAAGTTCATCAAATTCGTACTAAGTATAATTATAAATTATAACACAATGTAAACAAAACTATATTAAAAAAACTAGTGTGCGCTTAAGACCGCACGGCAGAACTGAAAACTTCATTGGCCAATCCCAATCAATTTATATATCGACACTTGAAAGGCAAAATTGACCAAGCGACATTTTGGGCGATATTGAGTTATCACTGAAATCAGAAAAAAATTCTGCGTCGATTGATCCTACTCTCGTACTGCTAAGATGGCTTTTGTTGTCGCTTGGTAGTTTAAAAAAAGTCACATTTTTACTGATTTCGGCGACTAAGCGACAAAAATTTTACCAATTTATGAATAACATTTCACTTGGTATGGTATTCGAATTTAACTTCTTACACTTAGTAATTTCTGCTTTGACCCCAATTAACGTGTTTATACATTTACTAAATTTTACCTTCTACTGTCTACGGTATGAATATTGCTTAAGAAATTTTAGCTGGTTATATTTTTTTTTATTCACCATTAAAGCCTTTTTACCTTACCGTACTTATTTTCATTTAGTATTTTTTTCCTAAGCGCAACGCACTAAAAAACCTTATACACGAATATTTTTTGACTACCATACAAATTTCAGGGGCTCATCTGGAACGTATGTATTTCAATATATATGGAATAATACAAATACCCAACCATACAAAAAAACAAAGTTATTAACGTTTTTAAAATCTCAAAATACATGCGTCACGCATGGACACCACTATTTTATTTTACGCACGATGTTTGATAGTAAATAGTAGTATTTGTCCTGCCTAAAATGAATATAATTTTGTCGTTTGGTACTATTTTACCTGCCGTTTTTTAATACTTTTGTCATTTGGTTAACTATTTCTGATATGAAACTTGTATAAAAACGTGTTTATTCCTGTTGCATTTATCTTATATTGTCGCTTATACGCGTTGTAACAAGTGTTTTTATGGCTGTTAGTCAATAAAATATCGATTAGTGTTCATCAAACTGTCGCATGGTGACTCGTGTGCTCTCGCGTACTGCACATAGTAGGTACCTACTTCATCGCGTAGTGACTTATAGCTTGAGATAAGTAATTGAGGGTGCAAAGGGGCCCTTCGTACATCTATCGGGCCCCAGCGACCTAGTGCGACCAGCGAGCTAGTGGCGCACCTGCTGATTAACGGACGAGGTGCGTAGATTACGGTACCCATGTGGTGGCTTTGGCCCCTACGTGGATACCAGGTGGTACAACAGTGTTGGTCCTGGGGGTGTTGCGTTAGGGGTCCAGCAGCTGCACTGCCGGGCCCGGGGCGATGTATGGTGCGGCAGGCATGGGTCCAGTGGGGGCGAAACGGAGTCTAGTGTGGGTGTTGTGGGTCGATTCGCCAGCCAGAGACTCTTAGCAACGGCGTTGCCGCGACCACCCGCAACATAGTCATGAGGCCCCCCTGGAACCAACCAACCCAGGAGACTGTCCCACATGTTGCTGATAATCCTGATGTGGGATCGCCGCTCCGAGTGGTAACCGGTGTGGGGTAGCAGCGGCCTTGCATCAAGGGGTTTGGGAGCACTTTCGTCCGGCGGGTTGGCTCCGACCTCCGACCGAACCACACGGTTCTAGACGAAGCTAGCCTCTTCACTTTGTCACTTACTGCCAAACCAAATATCGTCCTATCTTCACGCTTCTCCAAATCTCACCATGACAGTGCAACAAATTAATAGACGGTACACAGCGGCCCCCAGAAACCCCACAAAGTTGACTTCGTTTGAGGTGGAGTTCGGGAATATCCGTGGACTCCATGCGAACTTTGATATCGTCCACCATCACCTAGAGACGGCACGGCCTTCTGTTATGTTCCTAACGGAGACACAGATACGCCACCCTGACGACACGTCTTACTTCTGTTACCCGGGTTTTGTCATTGAGGAACAATTTCGTGACAAAGCCGGAGTGTGCGTGTTCGTTAGGGCGGACGTTTGCTGCCACCAGTTGCGCTGTTTAGAGAACCCCTCCTACACTGTCCTTTGGCTGCACGTGGAACATGGAGCCAAATCTCCATGTGCGTCTACCGCTCCCACACAGGGGACACTGGGACAACAAGGCTTTTCGAATAACGACCAAATGACTCAACGACTATGGCACTACTCGTCGGCACACTGGGACGGTCTCCGCGATTACTTTGCGTCCGTCCCGTGGAGCCAACGCTGCTTTGTAGGGAAGGCACCCTCGGATAGCGCTGCTGCCGTTTCTGGCGAGATCAGTCTAGGGATAGAATATTATAACCCTTTCACTGATGTCGCCAGCATCCGCAAAGCTCGCGCCTGGTTCGGGCGTGAATGTGCCGAGGCTGTCTAGAAAAAACAGTCGGCATATCGCGCCAGGGTCAGGGCTCGGGCGGCACGTGACCTGAACGTGGACCGCCTCTAAACAGCTTACAATAGGGCCACTAGGTTCAGCAAGAGGGCCTTCAAGAGAGCGGATGCCCAACGCGTCGCGCAGTTTGGTCAGGAGCTCACATCTCATCCCACGGGCAGCCGTGGATACTGGCAACTTGCAAAACCATCTAGATTGCCAGTCCAATTTGTCCAGGTCGTAGTCTAATTTTTGCCAACCCTCGCTGCCACCACTGCGTCATCCTGATGGATCACTGGCTCACAAAGCCCAAGAGAAGGCGAACATGCTCGCAGACCTCTTTGCGGCTAATTCCCGGGTCGACGACCGTGGCCTGCAGGCCCCCGCCATCGCCAACTGTGGCCACACTATGCCTGATATTGCTATCAGGCAATGTGAGTTCCAGGCAGTGCTACAGTCACTCGACACGGCCCTTTTTTTTTTAATTCCCAAGGCCCAAGGCCGCGGCTACTCTAACGTCCGTTGCCGGGCATTTCTGGTTACAAGCAGGTATTTCCAGTGGCGCCCGGCGGACTTTGACCACCTCTGTGGTCTCTGCGGGGGTTTGGTCGGGATGAGAATCCCGCGTCGTTGGGGTAGAGTTTTATCCCGTGTCAGTGAGTGAATCTGGTTGCGTGCTATGGGGCAACAGCCCCGCAGCACGCAACCCTTCTAGCCTGCTTCTGTAAGGACGGCGGGTGGCGATCCCGCCGTCCTCAGGCCCCGATCATGGAGGTCGATGGTCTTGAGCGTAGATGAGTCTGCGGCGCCCTCGCCGCTGACTACGGAACTCGGCGGGGAGGGGTACGCTCCCTCTCGGCCGCCTCCTTCGCGAGCATGTCTTGCTCACAGAAGGACACGGCTGCGTTCCACCTACTCGCGCTGGAGACCATGGCTTGGAGCATGGTTTCCAGCGAGAGGATATCCACGCCCAGACCCACTACGAGGTCCCGGCGCTGACTCGCCCACGCTGAGCACTCCACCAACGTGTGGAGTGCGTCGTCGTCGTCGGAAACCTCGCAGTGTTGACACCGGGGTGTGACCTTACGATGGATGCGAAACAGATAGCTACCGAAGCATCCATGCCCGGTAACGATCTGCGTCGCACGATACGTGAGGTCACCATGCCGCGTCTGCAGCCACTCATCCATGATCGGTCTCACCACCGCGATGACGGTAGTTCCCCACTTTGGTTGCTCAAGTCGCAACCTCCAAGTCTCCATGAGATCCTGGCGGAGTTGGGACCGCTGTTCCTCGATTTCACGTCCGTCTCCGGCGCCTTCTTATGCCATTGAAACAATGACGCAAGGGCTTTCGCTTCCAGGTCCCATGGAGGGGTGACCGTGACCGCCAATCTATCCGCACATACGGGAGCCCCGTATAAGGCCATACTCCGCACGATCCCTAGGTACGCCAGTGGCCCTGACGGCATTCCGGCGGTGGTGCTACGAAAATGTGCAGCTGAGTTGTCTCCAGTATTAACGCGTCTGTACCGCCTGTCATACTCTACAGGGCTCGTGCCGGAGGTCTGGAAAGAGGCGAACGTACAACCGATCCCCAAGAAAGGGGATCGATCCGATCCAGGGAATTTTCGACCCAACAAAATCAAAGATCAGTCTTTGATTTTGTGTACTGAAACCTAAATTCATTGTTACTTGGTCAAAAAAATCCTAAACTAACTGTATTTAATTTGTAATATAACTAAAATTGCCTGGCAGAAAAGTGTTTCTGTTTTCTATTTAAATAATGTTACCTAAATGACAAACGTGCATTACTTCTGGATGCGTCATTTTACTTTAAACACAATCATAAAGTTATGGGATTTAGCTAACATTACTTGTTTGATTACGAAATTTCGTTGTCGGTAAGTAACTTTTACCCGTTAGTGATTTTGATAAAATTATTACTAACCGACACTATTTCTTTAACTATTGAAAAAAAAAACATTTTTTTTTAAATGCCAGTTCATGAAGCCTTTAAAGTACATTTAAAATTCGTTGGAATAATGTCGTTGTGATTTATAGGCGATTTTTAACGAATTTTTTTTCATAAAAAAATCTTTAAACTGCTCTGGTGTAAAGTTACCAATATGTCGCTTGGTCATTTTTGCCTTTCATGCGTCGATATGTATAGTAAATAATATTTATTTTTGAATATGGGAAAGTAAAAGTTCACAGAAAATAAAAGTTAGGTTAATTTTAAATTAGTTTTGCCTGTGCAATTGCAGATGAGGTTATCAATACGAACAACTATCGGAAATACATCATGAAGGACGGTACGGTCGACATTTGTCGAGCATGCCACTGTCCTGGTGAATCACTTCGCCAATTATTTCCGGTTGTTCGTATCTTGCTAACAGCGAGTACTTGCATAGGCACAATCAAGTAGCCAGGATCATCCATCTGCAACTTGCTCTTCAATACGGCCTTATTGAGTCCGAGGTACCATATTATAAGTACACACCAGTGCCAGTTCGGCACGGTGGGTTCGCAGAATACCCTGGCGGAGGAAGTCTCGCCGGGCGAGGTGGTGTTGGCGGTGTCCTTTGACATCGCCAACACCGGTGTTAAAGGTAACACCTTACCCTGGAGTTCCGTTAGGGAGGCACTGGTATACCACTAAGTGCCTCTCTACCTCCGTCACATTGTCGAGGCATATTTATCCGAGAGGGCTATAACTTACCCTAGCTGGCTCGGGCTAGCTCGGCGAGATATGTCGTGCGGTGTTCCTCAGAGGTCGGTCCTAAGACCTCTCCTGTGGAACATCGGATACGACTGGGTGTTGCGGGGTGCGTTGCCTGAGTGATATACCTCCAGGATATAGCATAAATGTAGGGAGCGTTAGCATTGGCATCGAGCCCACAATGAAGGATCTGGGGCTCGTACTCGATAGCCGGTGGAACTTCGGACCACACTTCCGAAGTTTGGTCCCCAAACTGACGGGGGCGACAGCCACACTCTCGCGACTGATGCCCAACTTAAAGGGACCCAACGCTTCCTGCACGAGACTGTACCTGGGGATCGTGCGGAGTATGGCCGTGTAGGGGCTCCCGTATGGGCACCGAGACTGCCGGCCAACAACGTTGCTGTTTTACACAGATCGTTGAGGACCTTGGCCGTCAGAACAATAACAGGGTACCGCATGATCTCCCTAGAGGCTGTATCCTAGCCGCGACCCCTCCATGGGACTTGGAAGCGAGAGCCCTTGCGTCATTGTTTCAATGGCACAAGGAGGCGCTGGAGTGGGACCACAGGCCTGCGTCCAGAAATCGAGGCCCAACGGTCCCAACTCTGCCAGGATCTCATGGAGACATGGAAAGTGCGACTTGAGCAACCAAAGTGGGGAACCACTACCATCGCGGCGGTGAGACTGATCATGGAGGAGTGGCTGCAGAGGCAGCACGGTGGCCTCACGTATCGTGCTACAAAGATCATTAGCGGGCACGGAAACTTCGGTGAGTATCTGTTTCGCATGCATCGTGAGATCACACCTGTGTGTCAACACTGCGACGCTTCCGGCAAAGACACGGCATTCCACACGCTGATGGAATGCTCAGCGTGGGCGAGACAGCGCCGGGACCTCGTTGTGGGCTTGGGCGTAAATACATTCTCACTGGAGACCGCACCGCAGACGTGACTACGCCCAGGACCATCAACCTCCATGATCGGGGCCTGAGGACGGTGGATTAGCAACCCACCGTCCTTACAGAAGCAGGCTAGAAGGGCTGCGGGCTGTGGGGCTTCACTCCACGCACGTCTTCACTCACCGACGCGGGATAAAACCCGACCCCAAAGATGCGGGATGCGGGATTCAGTGTCCACCGGAGGTGCTCGGCAATGGACGTAGCTTCGGCCGCGGCCCAGGGCTGCGGACTAAAAAAAAAAACTTGTTTCGGGTACTTTGTTAATAGTGAACGATACAATCGTCATGCACTATGTCGGTTACGATAACAAGTCGGGTCGGTTGCGATATAATTTTCAGATTTTAAATGAACTTGCGATAAATATTGATATTGTCGCCTACGTTAATATTTAAAAAATTGTTACGGTTAAGATAAAATTAGCTTTTGCTATATCTCAAAAAATAATGAATTTAGTCTGGAAATGTCAATAGAGTAAGATCCGTTATGGTTTAAAATGTCGATTTCAATAAAAAAAGGATTTTTGATAAAATGTTGCTTACGCTAATATGGCGGTAATGGCTCGTTATGAGTATTTTAAGATATAACTGTCCAAATAATTATTGTTTGTGCTATTAATGTTTTATATTATTGTATATGTTCTTTGTTTATTACCATTTGAAAAACAATGTTGTATTGACTTGATCGAACTGTGGCTGTACCTATACGTTTTTGCAATCGCCTCAAGATGTGCTGATATTTTTTTTTTACTTTTTCGTCCTAGGTCCGAAATATATCACTTTCAACCCGCATATCTAGGGGTGTGGGTAAGCAATGACCCACTTTCAGACCATGAGAGACGTAAAAGTACATGTTCGGCTCATTTTAGGTGCCGTTGGGCGAGGTTAGGTTAGGTTAGACGTCGACGGGTGACACCCTATAGTGACCCTGCACGATTCATCCCCTCACCGGGTGTTAGAGCTTGGGATTGGGTTAATTTTTTATAGAAGTATTTATCCTCGTGGCCTCGAGGGGCCACTGGTCCTGTCAATAAATAAATAAAATAAATTCAGGATTACGGCTGGGCCGGGCGGGGACTTCACAAGGCCATTCCACCCGTTTATTGAAGTTTTCTTCCTCCTTTTCTTTCCTTGCGGTCGGGGTTCGGCCAAGCGGTGGTCTCTGAGAGACCGTGTGCGACGCCACTGATGAGCTCAGTGGTGTTGGACCCGTCGCCCTAGCGGTTTCTCCGCACAGAGGACTCTCGACAGAGAGACTCTCCGGCGGAGAGACCTGGGCCTCGAAAGGCCCCCGCCATGGTGGGTCTGTGTTCCTCATATTCTGAGGAGACAAGACCCCCACCTTGACGAGAATTAGCCGTAGTAGCTACAACTCTACGGCAGACCTGGCGGACAACCACTTCGGTTTCCGTCAGGGACGATGCACGGTGAACGCGATTATGCGCGTCAACAGCCTGATGCACGAAGCAGTCTCGCAGGGCAGGGTGGTGATGGCAGTGTCTCTTGACATCGCCTTCCCTCTCGGAGAGAGCCTCCGGTACTGGGGCCGCTTCTGTGGAATATCGGCTACGACTGAGTGCTGCGGGGTTCGTTGCCTGAGGGCGTTGACGTAACGTGCTACGCCGACGATATCCTCGAGCGGCACGAGGAGCAAAGCACCAGGAGGCAGCACTCAAGTTCATGGCAGGTGTTGCTGAAGTCATGGGTCGGATACGGCAGCTGGGACTGGAGGTTGCCCTTCATCTCAAGAAATCGTGGCTCAGCGGTCCCGACTACTTCGCCAGGATCTCATGGAGATATGAATGGTGAGGCTTGAGCGGGAGTAGGTGGAACGTGGCCGTGTACTTCTGCGAGCATGTCGGTCGAGAGAGTGAGGGAGAGTATCCTCTCCGCTGAGTCCCGCAGTCAGCGACCACGGCGCCTCAAACTTATCTACGCCCAGGACCATTGATCTACATGATCGAGGCCTGAGGACGGCGGAATAGCCACCCGCAGTCCTTACAGAAGTAGGTGACACAGGATAAAACCCAACCCCAAAAACGCGGGATGAAACCCCACCAAACCCCCGAAGAGGAAACACAGGGGGCCAAAGCCAGCCAGGTGCCACTGGAAAGTCCTTTTGTGCTCACCAGTTGCACGGCAACGGATGTAGGAGAAGCCGCGGCCCAGTGCCGCGGAATCTAAAAATAAAGGTTCGCGTCCACCAAGCGGGTAGGACCGGGTTGCACTGCAACGCAATCTACCTGAGATACATTTTATAATAAAACTGCATCACACCTACGTTTACTAGATGCCGGTCGGAATGGAGTGCGTCGTAATCCGTCGACGGATTAGTCTATGTAGCCCGTCCCGTCCAGTGGACGTAGTAAACAAAGATGCCGCAGCGTTACCACCCGTAACTTGTGGCCACACAGGTTTATTTTTTTTAACCCTGTTTAGATAAATAAACTCAATTTCAAGGTACTTACGATTGCCTGAACATTTGAATAGGTAGGTATTCCGAGTTTATTAAAATCAAAAATTGTCTTCTGTGTGTGTCAGAACTAAAATTTATTTATGACATGACATATTAATGTGCTTCTGCTAGTGACACTCTCAATTGTACATACCATAGACCGGGCCGCAGTGTAGGTCCGAAACTTTGATTATATATATGTCTAGATACCTAGTCCGGCCGTCAAAAAAGGATAGATTCAAAAGATGCAAAACTGCAACTAAGCTGCGCTCGCCTCGTTAGTACGGTTGAAGTTTCAAATGCCAATTGTGCTCTTGACATTTTACATTAATAATGACTTCTTGTGCAATAAAATATTGGTAAAAACTATCTTAGATAGATAGATAAACCGAGGAAGGTTACATTCCACCTGTAAGTATTATGTTTTATTGATTGCATGTCAACTAAATCATTATTTTTTTTTTTTGTATTTCAAAGCAATGAGTTTGCTTAAACTATTCTTAGAATATTAAGAAATAAATTATAAATAGATCACAAAAACTGCTGTCATCGGCGGGACTCGAACCCACGGCCTTTCCCTAACAGGGGGAGTGCTCTGACCAACTGAGCTACGATGATCACTACCGACGACATCGAATTTTTGCTTCATATCATATACATAATTTCTAGATCGCGCTATTAAGGTTAGCGTTGGATCCACCTACCGCAGTTCTACCGAACTGACGGTACCAGTGTATCGTGTTACAACGATATTTAAACACTGAATTTTTAGATGAATCCTTACCAAATCCATATATTTTAGTATTTCAAAGCAATGAGTTTGCTTAAACTATTCTTAAAATATTAAGAAAGAAATTATAAATAGATCACAAAAACTGCTGTCATCGGCGGGACTCGAACCCACGGCCTTTCCCTAACAGGGGGAGTGCTCTGACCAACTGAGCTACGATGACCACTACCGACGACATCGAATTTTTGCTTCATATCATATTCATAATTTGGTACCGTCAGTTCGGTAGAACTGCGGTAGGTGGATCCAACGCTAACCTTAATAGCGCGATCTAGAAATTGAGGTTTGTAAGAAAAGATAGGCTTATTGCATAAACAATATTAATTTATTTCTCGAATTACATTTCTAGGTTTTTTTCTTTCCTCTTTCCATTCCTGGTTGAGTATAGAGTTTTTCTATCTGAGTTAAATTGGGGTTACTTATTTTTAAATTTTACCTGACCTAAATTTATTGACAAAATACAATACCCTAAGTGAAGTATAAAATGTTTACTTAATATTAGATAATTCTAGAAACATAACTACAATATTTTTTATTTATTTAAAGTTGCAAGCATTAATTTTTTACACTCTGTATAATCTTTGAATATAAAAGAATGGCTGAAAAATGAAATGTTATTTGTTCCTGTGAATCACAAAGAAAGAACCAACATGCTAAACTATAACAGTATAGCAATATACATCTTCCTCTTTGATCACATTTTCTGATAAGTAGGTAACCCTTTTAACACAACATTAGAAAAATATGTGAGGTCAGATGGTGCATCGTTAACACATTAGAAGATTACTAAACTTGTAAACAAAAACTTGTAATGGGATTAGGTATTAATAATATAATATTATTATTATGAATGTTAGGACACTTTATATAAGCACCTTAATGTGATATGGATACTAGACAACGGATATAATACTTATTTTAAATAATTTTTTTTAGATTAATTACACCCAGACACATAACAAATAATCGTGTTCAGCACACAAAGATTTGTCCTGGGTAAGAATTGATAAACTGCATTAATAACGGAGAGGATGGCCCTCACTGTCTATCACTTCTTGAAGACGACTTTTCATCCCCGACACCATATTAAAACCATGCGCCACTATTTCGCATTAGTTCCCAAGTTCTGTTTACCTCTTCATCCAATTTTTTTTTTGACTTTGTTTCACTTGATTCCCAGTTTAAAACCATCTGACCCCATAAGTTTTCTAAAGGGTTAAGATCCGGGCTTTTAGCCGGCCACTCAAGCACCGTTATATCTTCTTGTGCATTTAGCCAGTCTTGCACAATTCGGGACCGATGCCCTGAAGAGTTATCCTCAACCAGGTAAATTTATCCTTCTGGATATGCGACCCGCACTGAAGGCAGCATTACGTCATTCAACACTTCAAGGTATCGCTCACTCTTCATGCGGCCACCTATTTCCACTAGCTCGCCTGGGCCCATTGAAGACATCAATCCCCAGTAACCTAAAATAATAAACCTTTTCAAATCTGTTGCAATATGTAAATCAATGTCAGCAGCAATAATAATTAAAAATATATAATATATATATATTATATATTTCTATTATATATATATATATATATATATATATATATATATATATATATATATATATATTTATATATATTGATATATGTAGGTATTAGTTTTATGTTATTATTAATTTATTTTATGTTAAAGAATATAATCATTTACTTACCTAATGTTAACCGCCCGCTTGTTCTCAAGTCTAATACGTTTTTAGGGTTGAACCGTTGGCCACTTCTTCTCCATAAAATTTTTCGGCCATCCCTATCTGACTTGAAGCATTTTTCGTCGGTAAATATAACAAATTCGTTTTCCCCGTTGAAATTTAAATAACGAGTAGCAAAATTTACTCGGTTGGTGCGATGATCGTCAGTAAGTTGAATCTTTCTGGCTGGCTTATAATTATGGATATTCGCAGCGTGTAGATGTCGTCGAACAGTACTCAGCGACACTCCAAAAGTTTCAGCACTTGAGCGCGTAGTTTTGAAGGGTGCCACTGAGTGAACTTCCACAATATCACGGTGCTGCTCTGATTCATGAGTGTAAGCAACTGGGCGAGGTCCTTGGCGTTCACATTTTATATCACTCGTCGGATACCTTTGAATCCATCTACGCACTGTATTTCTCTGTAATGAAAATGATAATAAATAAAAGAAATTCCAAAAAACTAACTTGTAAATGAGAATGCAACATGATTAAGCAATAAATAGGTATAAAATATATTTTTGTCGTAACTCTTACCGTTATGCCCATATCTCGTGCTATTTTCTTTATGCTTTGTTCTTGCTCCCAGAGAACAATAATTTTAGCTTTCAAAAATGTTGTTAATCGAACCATGCTTTCAATTTACTCAAAAAACTGATCAAAAACTTAATAAATTGAATAATATTACGAGGAGGATTAACACCAATGCAAATTACCACGAATTATAAAGTTACCTTCAATCACAGTTTAGTAACTAAGGCAAAGAAGTATTCGCGACGGTAGTGCAACAAGCTGTATCAAGCGTAATCTATTGAACTAAACGAGAAATCTATACTAATTTCAACCTTATCTTTTAGTCTGTTATTATTATCACATATGGTAGAAGTTGAAATTTAAACCTTAAGGTCTAGAAAATTACACCGTAATCAACTTTGTTCGATAAAAGGAGTAATGCTATTCATATTTTCGCCATTATTATCAAGTGAACCGATAGCCTAGTGGTATAAGGCACGGCCTAGGTGATCGGCTGGCGCTGGAGATGCGAGTTCGTATCCTCAAACAGCACGTAAATTAATGTGGTATTTTTTTGTGAGTAAATTGTATCTTGGTATATAATTGAGCCGAAAGACGAAACATATCAGAAAATTACAAATTAATAATAATATTAATTAATAATAATATTAAAAAAAGGCGAACGATCGCATCACGTGACGTCATTCGTGAGTCATGAGACGCGGCGATATTCAGTATATTAAGTAAACATTTTATACTTCACTTAGGGTATTGTATTTTGTCAATAAATTTAGGTCAGGTAAAATTTAAAAATAAGTAACCCCAATTTAACTCAGATAGAAAAACTGTATACTCAACTAGAAATGGAAAGAAGAAAGAAAAAACCTAGAAATGTAATTCGAGAAATAAATTAATATTGTTTATGCAATAAGCCTATCTTTTCTTACAAACCTCATACCTACTATAAAATTTGATTCCTTAAATATTAATTAACAAAAAGTGCTTAAGAAAATAAAAAAATAATTATATGAATAAAAAAAGAACTTGTGTCCGAGGATTTGAACCTCGGCTGCCGTGTCCACAAAGCAGCGGTCATAACCACTAGACCAACATGCAATATACACAATGATTCAAAAAACTTTAATGCTTTCATGTCATTATCAAGGGGGGTTCCTTTTCTCTGAAGCTGACTGTACATCCTCTATGCTATTGCCAAAGTCACAATCACACCCGCGCCGCCTTCATCATATCAGTGTTCCACGCTCTCACATGACTAGGGCCAATGGCCATTGGTTAGGAAGAAAACAATTTGGCGTCTTGACCACTCACTAGACTAAATCTAGTTACGCGGCTGATATGACATTACACTAAAATGTTCAGTTTTTTTGATGTAAAAGCGATCACTACATAAAGTTTACAAGAAGATGTTTTTACCTTTAATTTCTAACTAATATTTAGTCAAATTATATTATAAATTTCTTTTTAAACCTATTTATATGCAACAATCACAGTACTCGTATTATATTTGGATGTTTCCATCAACATGTGGTCTATAAATAGTCCGCGGATCGGTCGAACGACTGACATGAGTGTTATCACTCTACCTTACCTTAGCGCTCGCAAGAGTTTATCGTTATCCAATAACTTCGCAGGAAATTTCAAAAAATGTGTTGAGTCACGCGTTCGGAATTTTCTGCGATATCATCGGTTATCGACAAACTCATCCTATGCCATGCTAACAGGAATCCTGACAATTACTTTGTTATATGTCGCCATGACAACACGATGTACCAAGTTAGATATCGTTAAAAAATTGCAAATGCAAAGAGGTTCAATATAATCATTATTGTAATCTTAACATGGTATAAAACAAGTCGCTTCTTGCCGTATGTACCTATGCCTATGCATAGATCTTTAAAACTACGCAACGGATTTTGATGCGGTTTTCACCAATGGATAGAGTGGTTCTCGAGAAAGGCTATTAGTACCTACCTACATAGCTAGTTGAAAATATTTTTTTCTGATCTGAGAATAACGCAAATACCCAGAATGTTAACTATTTCATTAAAATATTAAATTATAAATAGATCACAAACACTGATGTCATCGGCGGGACTCGAACCCACGGCCTTTCCCTAACAGGGGACTGCTCTGACCAACTGAGCTACGATGACCACTACCGACTATCCGATAATTTCTACATCGCGCTATTAAGGTAAGCAATAATTTATTTCATTAAGTTTAATACTTACCTATTAATAATTGTGTCTTTTTTATCTAGCGCGACTTTGTCGGCGTGAAATTTTGTTAATACACATTAGCAATACGGACCTAGGCCTCATAAACTAAGCCCGCTACTTTTATATTTCAAATATACCGTTAGATCTCTTTTCCATTGGACTGTGGTATTCTACTTACCAACCTGTCTATCAACACCCGTCATATGTACTGACCTGTTTCATCAACCTCCTTTCATCCATCTTTTCCACGTACCCGAACCATCTAAACATCCCTTTATCTAGATCACTACACACCGCATACTTCCCGTATCACGTGGCTGTTCCTCACTTTAGTCATACTTTTCAAACTTCTCATTTTTACTCCACACTGCATTTATTTTACTTTGATGCTTCTTCTGCCACACCCAATATTCACTACCGTACAAAAGTATAGGGACAATAACTCCTCTACGCACAGCCAGCCGGGTCTTCTGACCGGACCTTCTTACTGTTCATAAAGGTATGCAATGACCCAATCACTTAATTTCCTGCCATAACTCTTCGTTTAATATCATCGTCATATTACCCTTTATCCCTTGTAAACTTGGAATCTTAGTGCACGAACTCTTTCACTTGGTCCACCTTTTCTCCTTCAATCACAGTCACACATTTTTATCGCTGTTTTCCAGTGGTCCACCTGCATAGTTCCCGTGGTCCACCTCAGTTTCACTGGGTGTACCATGGGTATTAATGTTTTCCCGTAGTCCACCTAAGCTGTTATCAAGTATATTTTTAAAATTTATATTGCCTGTGGTCCACCTATATCAGAAAAACTATGTAGGTGGACCACGGGCAAACAGCGATTTTTATATTATATCGTACAAAATGTTCAAACTGGTCAATACCCATACCAAAATCCAATCTTAATCATTGTTTTAGAACCCACAGATGTTAATATTTTTCGTCTTACTTCTTGAACGTTACTTTCCAGCGTGGTCGTTGCTGCCAGCATTCTGGGAAGTATTCAGTCAGTGACGACGTCAATGAATTGTTCCACGAACTTTTTAAAAATTGTTTTTTACCAAATAATACTTACTACTACTATAGTAAAAAAGTCTTGTTTTTATAAACGACATCCACCTTTGTGACATTTTTGAAACCTGATTTTCCTAGTCGATTTATCAAATTTATCGATAACGTGTATCGACACTGTTACATCAAAAGTGGGCGGTAACTTTTTGTCTAGTCATTATAGTGTTCATCAAGCGGATTATTCCCGTTTGCCCCACCAGGCTTTGTCCCACCAGTGGGACGAACGGGAATTCTATAAATTAATTTTTATTCCCGTTGGCCCCACCATCAAGTTCAGTGGGACGAACGGGAAGGATATTTTTATACGATTCCCGTTGGCCCCACTAATTTAAAAATAGGTTTTGTGGTACAAACATTAACGTATCATCATTTGAAACTAAAATTAATATCTAGTGATAAGTAAAATAAAAAACATCAAATAAATCATCTTTCAATTTTAATACAGATAAATCACGAATATAATAGATTAAAAGTAGAAAAAGTCATTAAAATCACAGATCAATGACTCTTCTTTATTTGTGTATGTGTGTACTGAGAGCCCACTTTTTGGTTTGTTTCAACAAATTTTGGTTATAGACCTTTAGTAAAACATGCATAAACTCTACACAACATTAAAAAACCTAATGTGAATAGATAATAAAAAATTACAAACGTCTTTCTGTGGTTCCTGAGGGACCACAAAAATTTATCTCATAATTAATAGATTATAACATGAACATTAAATATTTTATAAGCCAATCTTTAGTAAAAATTACAAGGAAAATTTTAAAACTAAAGAAAGATCACAAATAGTGGTAAAAATTGTAAACTTTACGTTTTTGTTGGTGGGCCTTCAGTTCACACACTATGCAAATGCTAATTGTTTAAAATATAATTAACTACAACAATTACAAAAATGTGGAGCCTTTCAGTGTAAATTTTTTATATTATCGATCTGTATTTATCTTGTCACTGGTTTTTTGTTTGTTTTTGTCATTACAACTTTTTTATTGATATTCATACAAGTCTGGTATAGGGTGTCCACACTTTAAGAAAAGCACTTCATTTATTTTTAAGTTCATTTATTACTTATTAGGATATTGTACAAGTGATAGGGTATATTATTTATAATCTACAATCGTAATACATATTGAAAATTAAACTGAAATAATGATAACTTATTGTTGTTCGATCTGTGGTTTGACATCAATGAGACCATATGAAATCACATGTAAAAACATTTTCTCCTTACTGCTTTCAGAAATTCTACTAGAGTTATCATCGTAACACTGAATTTTTTCATTGACTAATGAGTGGCATTTGTAATGGCCAATGCCACCCTCAAGAAAGGAAGGGACAAATTAGGCTGCTCCTATAGAACGAGGGATGTCACATAAAAGCTGTTCATTAGTACCGTTTAAATCAAAGAATATGAATTCTGACAAGTCATGTTTAAAATATACGTTACTTTTGCAATACATGCATTCTCTCGTTTCTTCATCAAAAACAACTGCTTGCTCTAAACAACTTATACCGAAAATCTGAATGATATTTAAATTTAAACACAAAAACATAATATCTCGTTTGATAGAAGGCATTGAACAAATCAAGCTGGAACATTGTTTTGTAAAGACTGCACTACTGAAACTTTGAAGGGGAAACCGTTGAATGAAAGGCACAAGTATTTTTAAGTTCCACGTAATCAGAATTAACGTGCACATAGTCACAAAAGTTTCCATTTTTTAAAACCTTTAATTTAGATATTGATTTTTGTTTTACAAGCCTACCCTGCCCTTTCCAATTTTCGATAAATTACTGCTGATCTGCAAATATAGAGTCCTCATTAAAAACTTTCATTTTTGGTATTGGTTCTGATTCACTTATTTCCCTGCGATTTTTCCGTGATAGTTGGTCCAATGATCTAGACTGTCTAGTCACATTTGAGGGTTTCGTGTCCTTCGTTTTTTTCTGACATTTTGTTTTCTTCAACGCTAATTTCATTTTCCTCTTTTTTTTATCGACAGTACATTTATTAACAATATTATGATGTAAATCATCAAGGGCCAATTTAATTTCTCCGTCAGTATATTCCGCATGAAGTTTTAGGAATTCATCCACTTTGTATTTTAGTTTTAAATATGAGATGTTTCAAAGTCTTAAAATGGCTTTCAATTCCTGATGAAGATGGTGCTTTATTATCTGATTCGAAAAATGAACATGCTAAATTAGACCACAACGGAAGTTTCCATAATATTCTTTTGAAAGTAGAAATAAACGGAGGGTAGTAATATTCATTGCTGTTATTTGATATTATGTTTTTATTTTGTCTTTTGAATTCAATGTTTGGTTTGATACTGTTGTTGAAGACGTAAACAACAGTATCAAACCAAACAGTGAACTCTAAATCATCACCGTTAAGTGCGTGAGCATCATGAGATTCATTTTGTTCTACATTTCCAGCACCTAAATTAGGATCTAATTCAATTTTATGTATTAATTTATTAAGACGACTTTTTGCGGTTTCGTCTTTAATGTCCGTACTATAGTCGCCATCGTACTGGGTGAGCGCAACACTAATAATATCAATAATAGTATTTTTAAGTAATTGATAATTTTCACATTTTTTTAAAAATAATAAGCACTTAATGTAAAAATATTTCAAACCTAAATCAATTTTATTATCAAAACTGCGATGAAGATTCTTGACGAAATGACTAGTATCCAACCTGATAAATGCTTTTAGTTTATCATCGTAAGATAAATTACTTTCAAAAACTGAAAATAAATGTTGAATATATAGTTTTGTGCAAGAATATAACGCGAACGCTTGAATACATGCAGAAATCAAAGCTGCAGAATCGTGTATAATAACTTCTTATATAAATTATTTACAAAAGTTAACCATTTTCTTAAGCAAAATAATATAGTATCCTGGGAATGTGAATCAGTTACCATCTGAAATGAGGGAACAGATTTAAATTTTTCGTTTCCTGTTATAAGTCCTGCATAAAGATACTTTTTTTTTGCAAGTGGAGTCCGATCAGGAAGATAAATTGTTTCGATAAAAGACCCAGTAGCATCAACTGTCAAGGTAACTTTTGGAAATTTAGCCTGATAGGTATTATAGTACTGGATTTGATTATCAGACCAAAACAATAAACGAAAATTTGGAAAAACGCACATTTCGCGTATATCTTTTTTATCGTCATCGATGGATTTCGCCATTATTAACAATGACAAAATTTGATCAGAATGGGGCAAAGGTTCCTTTCTACCGTCAGATTAAATTTTTCGAAAAGCTGCAGATGATGGGAGTATTGGTGTAGTTATATTATCATTGGTAATTAATTTCGAAGCCAAAATGTTTCCGAGCAATATTGATGGTTTATTTTGTAATTTTTTTTGCTAGTTGTCGTCTCCTATAAGGTGTTAATTTTGATTTGATATGTTTTTTGTGTTCATAATTATAATTCATCAAAATTATCAATTCTACACTCAATTTTGAAAAGATTTCAGTAGGAGTTTCACTACTTACAAAAATCTGTGCACTGCTCTGGGAGCACTTACCAAATAACTGTATGTAATTATCACGAATACAACCTTTTTTAAAAGTTAATGTACAGGGTAATTTTGAGTTTAACCATATTTTTTCTTTTAACATACAGCTCCATTTGTATTTTGGTAATGTTCTATATCTTCTGTATGATGACGAACCAGTCCTCTTCTTAATCCCTATCATTGGTTGTATTTTCTTCCAATCATAGACGTCCAGATAAAAAGAAAATGTTTTGGAAATAATTTTTTTGTTCATGATTGCTAAATCCGTTGAAAATGTTGGACTGTTACACGACGCTGATAGTGAAGTTTCGACATTATTAGACTGTTGGTAATTTGTGGCAAAAATATTATTTTTTTGCCGCTTAAATGATAAATATAAAGCCATGGGTGACATTTTATGGTCAAGTTCTTGGGACATTAATATAAATATTATATGATTGTATTGAATATTTGGATCTTCCAAGCATTTGGCATATTTCAAAAATATCTCTGATCTGCAGATCTGATCTCAAGGTCAAGGTCAAAACGAGGTCAAATCGTTAACGGTAATAGTTAGACTCAAGACCAGCTGCAATCAACTCACCATGGTCAAGGACCTCTAAAATGAACTTGACCTTTGACCTCTGATATTATGTTTTTATTTTGTCTTTTGAATTCAATGTTTGGTTTGATACTGTTGTTGAAGACGTAAACAACAGTATCAAACCAAACAGTGAATTCTAAATCATCACCGTTAAGTGCGTGAGCATCATGAGATTCATTTTGTTCTACATTTCCAGCACCTAAATTAGGATCTAATTCAATTTTATGTATTAATTTATTAAGACGACTTTTTGCGGTTTCGTCTTTAATGTCCGTACTATAGTCGCCATCGTACTGGGTGAGCGCAACACTAATAATATCAATAATAGTATTTTTAAGTAATTGATAATTTTCACATTTTTTTAAAAATAATAAGCACTTAATGTAAAAATATTTCAAACCTAAATCAATTTTATTATCAAAACTGCGATGAAGATTCTTGACGAAATGACTAGTATCCAACCTGATAAATGCTTTTAGTTTATCATCGTAAGATAAATTACTTTCAAAAACTGAAAATAAATGTTGAATATATAGTTTTGTGCAAGAATATAACGCGAACGCTTGAATACATGCAGAAATCAAAGCTGCAGAATCGTGTATAATAACTTCTTATATAAATTATTTACAAAAGTTAACCATTTTCTTAAGCAAAATAATATAGTATCCTGGGAATGTGAATCAGTTACCATCTGAAATGAGGGAACAGATTTAAATTTTTCGTTTCCTGTTATAAGTCCTGCATAAAGATACTTTTTTTTTGCAAGTGGAGTCCGATCAGGAAGATAAATTGTTTCGATAAAAGACCCAGTAGCATCAACTGTCAAGGTAACTTTTGGAAATTTAGCCTGATAGGTATTATAGTACTGGATTTGATTATCAGACCAAAACAATAAACGAAAATTTGGAAAAACGCACATTTCGCGTATATCTTTTTTAAAATGCTATGCAGCGACGGGCTATCCGTATTATTGGTTGTCCGGAGGTAACGGGAAGCCTTGAGCCGCTAGCTCAGCGCCGAACAATAGCTTCCTTGGCCGCATTCTACCGTATTTACCACGGCGAGTGTTCTGAAGAGCTCTTCAATCTGATCCCACCCTCTTCCTTCCGATCCCGAACGACTCGTGCCGGGCAGAGATGCCACCCCCACACAGTGGATAGCATGTTCGCGAGAACCGAACGTTTTAAACGTTCGTTTCTCTGCCGAACGATAGTGGCCTGGAACGCCCTGCCTGTGCACGTGTTTCCTCCCACATATAATCCTGGGTTCTTTAAGCGGAGCGTGAAGAGGCACATCAGTAGGTCGTCAAGTTGAGGGCCACTCTCAATAGTAATGTGTGCTGTGAGAGTGGCCCACAATCGCTAGACGTCGTCACGACTTACCACCAGGCGGGCGGCGTCAATTTGGCGAACCAAATATATAAAAAAATATAATTTTATCGTCATCGATGGATTTCGCCATTATTAACAATGACAAAATTTGATCAGAATGGGGCAAAGGTTCCTTTCTACCGTCAGATTAAATTTTTCGAAAAGCTGCAGATGATGGGAGTATTGGTGTAGTTATATTATCATTGGTAATTAATTTCGAAGCCAAAATGTTTCCGAGCAATATTGATGGTTTATTTTGTAATTTTTTTTGCTAGTTGTCGTCTCCTATAAGGTGTTAATTTTGATTTGATATGTTTTTTGTGTTCATAATTATAATTCATCAAAATTATCAATTCTACACTCAATTTTGAAAAGATTTCAGTAGGAGTTTCACTACTTACAAAAATCTGTGCACTGCTCTGGGAGCACTTACCAAATAACTGTATGTAATTATCACGAATACAACCTTTTTTAAAAGTTAATGTACAGGGTAATTTTGAGTTTAACCATATTTTTTCTTTTAACATACAGCTCCATTTGTATTTTGGTAATGTTCTATATCTTCTGTATGATGACGAACCAGTCCTCTTCTTAATCCCTATCATTGGTTGTATTTTCTTCCAATCATAGACGTCCAGATAAAAAGAAAATGTTTTGGAAATAATTTTTTTGTTCATGATTGCTAAATCCGTTGAAAATGTTGGACTGTTACACGACGCTGATAGTGAAGTTTCGACATTATTAGACTGTTGGTAATTTGTGGCAAAAATATTATTTTTTTGCCGCTTAAATGATAAATATAAAGCCATGGGTGACATTTTATGGTCAAGTTCTTGGGACATTAATATAAATATTATATGATTGTATTGAATATTTGGATCTTCCAAGCATTTGGCATATTTCAAAAATATCTCTGATCTGCAGATCTGATCTCAAGGTCAAGGTCAAAACGAGGTCAAATCGTTAACGGTAATAGTTAGACTCAAGACCAGCTGCAATCAACTCACCATGGTCAAGGACCTCTAAAATGAACTTGACCTTTGACCTCTGATCTAAAAGTCAAGGTCAAAACGAGGTCAAATCGAGAACAGTAATAGTTAGAGACTCAAGGTCAGCTGCAATCAACTCAGCATGGTCAAAGACCTCTAAAATTATGTTGAATTTCAGGTCATGTGACATTTTTTAGATTTTATGAGTTAATTTCACTTACATTGCAAAGTTGTTATAACACGACATCAGTACTTTTCAAATGTTAGAATTACACTAAATTAACAGGATAAAAAAATAGCGAGCGAGCATCAGGGATAAACCAATAAGACACTTGTAATGAACTCAATTATGACATCGTGACGTTGTCTTACTATCTCGTAGAAAAAAAGGAATAACTCTACAACCAAACCATATTTTACGATTCTGTAAACGGCAATAGGTTTATTGATATATATTTGATGATCAAGCATCAAAAAAATAATAATAATGGAAAACAAATTATTTATTATATATTAGTCCACAATTTGGAAACCACGTTGTTAGCTAAATTTCAAGAAATCAAATGAATTTCAAGAAAATTCAAATGAATTTCAAAGAACAAGGACCTATGCTATCTAATAACCTAAATAATTTGATAAAAGACCTCAAAGTGTTTATAATAACACCACATAAAACTCGACCCGCCGAAACATAAAATCAACTACGGCCGATTTATAACGGCTTCCCACCAAATTTGTCTAACTATTATTGAAATATATAATTACGTACATAATCGTTCTCAAAACGAGTTCTAATGAATTTACAGAGATAAAAAGTATTTTTATTTATAATTTTCACTGTATTCACTGATAAACATCGTAAAAATAACTCGGAAATCGGTAACTTCCTGGGGCCTGGGCTTATTTTTGTTAGGAATATCGTTGCATTGAATCAAGCTACAGACGTCCATCGTTTCTATAAGTAAATTATCCTTACGATCAAGTGGATTTGTTGGTATGGTGATGGCAGAGTCCATCCACCTGACCCATGTTAAGTTTGCACTATTGAAATCGCCCCGCACAAGAAAGTCGCCACCAAAAGCAGAGCTGAGTATTATATTTTGTGTATTATAATGAAATGCTTCCACATACTCCAAAGGTAAATCAGGTGGTAAATAGCAAAGACAAATATGTAAAGACGTATCATCCCGTTTACCGGATGGTATGGTGAGCCAGATATCCTCAACTCTGCTTTCCCAAGCCGTCTGACGGACAACACTTATATTATTTTTCACAGCATAGCACAACATAGACACCTCCACCCTCCTGCTTATGGGAGCATGCACTCTCGCGATCACGCCTATGAACGATATACCTATTATCTATAGTCTCGCAATCGAAAACGCTAATGTCAAAATTTGTCTCAGACAGACAATATCATAATCAGCATTTAAGAGATTTAAGTAAATAGTATCAAGCTTAGATCTAGCCCTACCCAAATTTTGATAAAATATATTATACATTGTTAATGAAAACTATAAATTAAACAACAAAGGCCAAATAAAGTAAGTAATATAAAGTTTGTTTCTTTTAACTATTAACAACAAACTTACAACTTTTCGAGAAAATCAAGAGTCCTAATAGGAAAGGCTTTAGCATTATCATCTTTACGTATATAGATTTGACCATATTTTATCCATACATATTTAAAACCACGATCCTTGGCAAAGTTTCTCACTGCAGCATGTAAGCTCTTTTGTTCGGGACTCAGATGCTCCGTGACGAAAACTCTACAGGTGCCACCCGGAATTTCAAGGTCCGAAGACGTTAAACCACGTTCAGGGTGAGTTTTGTTGTACCTATGTGTCCCCGAAAGCACTAGATCCCTGATCATTGGTGTTGAGAACGTAACCACTATGTTTCGTGGCCTACTGGAGGAGGCGTCAAATTTTGCAACTCTGCGGCATGCGCTAATATTGCCGTCAGCTATAGGAACCTTCACCACGTCACACAGTTTCTTCAACAACAGCAAGACGTTCTCGTTTTTGCGTTCAGGCACTGCTTGTATTTCAATATTGTAGCCTCGTGACACTTTCTCCATCCCCGCGAGACGTGAATTAAGTTTTGCTATTTCCGATTGTAGCCTATGATTTTCCGACTCCAAAACCTTTATGGTGCTAGCGGTATTCTGAATGTCAGACCGCAGCTCCTGCTGTTCTTGGCAAATAAAATCTGTGGTAACACTAAAATCATCCTTAATATCTTTAATAGCATTTTCTATTTCGCTTGCTACCATTTCCTTGACATCATTACGTAAGGCTTTACGGAAGCTCTCCATAAATACTATCAGATTTGAGTTGAGCTTCTGATCCAGAAGAGCACCTATCCTCTCTATAGTCACCACCTCAGCAGTGTCTGTAACGGAGTTGGACTTTGACACTTGCACAGCGGGTGCGGCAGCATTAGAGCACTCAGGTGAAATCACATCACAGGAAATGTTCAAAGACTCGTTGCCAGGTGGTAGTGAATGGCTTCCGCGCACTGGTGTGTTGTCGGAGGTCCGAGTTCGCCTTGTAACGTTATTACACGAGGGGCAAGACCAGTTCGATGTTTGCTCCTTTTTAAGAGTAGAAAATTGAATCTCATTAATTGATAGACATTGGTAATGGTACTTACCAAGACACAACCGACATATCAATGCTTCTTTGCCAACGAGGGCCGTATTACAGGCGTTACAAATCATGTTTACAGTAAATCGCCACTTACTTTGCAGACAGGTGCAACTACGTGCAAGTTTATTTTATTATGTCCCGAAAGGTCCTGTGTCAAAGACAAATGTCCGCCTCACTCGCCAGTCTATTTTAGTGTGTTCCAAAACACTCCTGTGTGAAAGGCCCGGTGACACTATCATGGCCAAAATGTCCGCTTCACTCGCCAGTTCACGACCACACGCAAATTGATGTATGTGGGTAGCACGAAAAAAAATGTCTGACGTTTTAATGTATTTCCACATATAAGTCCTTTTGAAAACTATTACTTAAATAGAATCATTATAAACTGAATAATCAATATTTCTAATAAGAAAACATTACTTACGTGAATAAATACGAATATATCACTCCAAACGCACTCATTATCACGCACTATAAACCTGACGCACTACCTGTCGCACTCGACAACCAGCATCAACTGTCAATGCCGTGAAAAAAATATCGAACCTCAGGTATAATAAAATTATGCTTCTAATGTCAAGGAAATGTTATAGAGAACGTATGTTATCAAACTTCTCCATACAAAAGTAGAACGTAAATACATTAAGATAAGGCCTAAAGTCACCTGGGGAGGTGCGACAACCGGTTGTCGCTTGGGGTTTGACGGAACGGCGCGCCATAATATATGCCGCGACAACCGGTTGTCGGTTGGGGATTTACCAGAGTAAAATTCCAAATACAAGCACTTAAAGTGCAGGGAATATGAATTGACCATTTGGAATCTTCACTATCGTCTTTATATAATTCTAACCTTAGCAAATTCGGATCAACCCAAAAAAAATAATTGAACAGGGATCAGAATTTCTTGATGTGTAATTTCTTACTATACCATCCCAAAATTGTTTTTCATTTCAGTGAGTGGGACAAACGGGAAATTAATTAAATATTTAATTTCTATTCCCGTTTGTCCCACTGAACTTGATGGTGTGGCAAACGGGAATAAAAATTAATTAATTTATAGAATTCCCATTCGTCCCACTGGTGGGACAAAGCCTGGTGGGACAAACGGGAATAACCCGGAAGGAAGGCCTCATAATGAAGCCTGGACACAATTTATTTATGGAATATATATAGAACTCAAATAAAGAATTCATAATTTATTACGTCATGTAGGCAACAAGTTTTATCTACAAGGTATAGATTTGGGAGACGTGCCAGCCTGGAATTAATGTCCATCTTTGATCATTTCTAGGATACTGACGTAAACACCGGACACTAGGCACACTGTACCAAACACCACTATAAAGATATCTCGGAACATTTTGTAGTACAACACTCCGTAGTTTGTCTTGTAACACAAGCAGATGTCCATGATTCCTGGTATGATGACGGCCAGCAATGACAAGCACAGCGCCCCCATCAGCGAGATGAATGGTCCCAGGTCGGGAATAGCGACCGCAGCAGTGACTGCACAAACATTACATATACACGTGAACATGACATACTTAACACACACTGGTGAGTGCTTGTTCCCACAATAGTCACCGGTTGTGCGCCACACTTGACACCAGAGCACTAGATAGTAAGTAGGAATTAACTTAACGACTGGTCTCGAAATGGAGTCAGTAGGAAGGTATACTCACACGGGATCAGCACAAGTACGACGCGCAGCATGTAGTCCTCACAACAGTTTGCATTATCAGGAAACTTCTTTAGTACTTTACGCCAAATTAGCTCGTAAGCCACGAAGTTCTGTAGCGGGAACGAGAAGAACAGTGCACATGCGAAGGCCAACTTCGCAGCTATCGCCTTCCTGAGGATACGTACGTAGATTGCATGCCATGGCTAGGTATTTCACGCAGGTCACCAATTTGAACGTCACCCAAACGAAAGTTACCGAAAGTGTTCCACCTAGGTCACCTGAGGTACCTTTCATTAAAAAAAAAATATTTTTAAATTTTCTATTATCGAAGGTTCCCAACCAATATCTAATACATAGTGCGGGGCTAAAAAATAAAAATAACGACAGAAGAAAACATTTATATTGAGTAAGACTACCTATATAATTTTACAACATGAATCATAAAACTATAATCTTGGGCTGGACTGGAAAGGGACCAGTCGCTGGTTCGATTATAGTTTTTGTGATTCATGTAAATATATTTATTTTATATAATAATATTATTAACATGTTTACAAATATTTTTATTTTGTTAAGTAGTAGTGGTATAATGTAGGTGTGTGTATGTCTAGTGGTATACAACTGGTTTTATAGTATAGCGCAAACCTGAAAGTACTTTGCTGAAAATCAGTAGTATTATCCAATAGACCGATTTTCAGCCTTGTTAAATATAATCCCAAAGTTCACTCGAAAATTAAATTATTTGGACACCCTATCTTATCTTTGTAAAAAGTGGGCAATAATATCATGCACCGTCTGCGTGATCAACGATACATCGCCACTTCTGCCCGCGACACTCCGCCTTCCTAGCCTACTCATCGCCTATGAGGCACTAACCGCGCACAGCCGAATCACCGTGCTAAACACGCAATGCAATAATGTGGTCTCCAGATTTAAAACCCGTCGACTGCTTCTTATTAGGTTACGTGACTGTTTTAGTTTATTTAGTCTGAACCACAAAGTGAAGATGAATCGCAAAATTAAATCGAAAGTGCAATTCAGTGTGTGAAGCACAATACGAAGGTACTCACTACTCCACCGGCACCACTGGGAATACTACCTGAGACGACCGGCAACGGACTATGGGGCGCCCGCGGACCCGTACCGCAGTATAAAAAAAATGTATGCCAAGATAGAAAAAGGAATGCCTCAGGTGGTTTGGTCCTGTAGAGGTCCTGTGGATGAAACGAGATTGACAAAAGAGATACATAAGGTGGGTGTGAAATGACAGGCCGGTAAGAATCGACCTAGGCCCTACGTGAACGTACTTCAACCAAATCAGAGATGTTTTGTCGAAAGGCCTGCTTAAGAGTACCCGTAACCGTAGAACATGCATGAAAATAGTAATGAAATTGGAAGAAGGGAAAGAAGTGCCAAGACTGTGCCAAGTGCACTTCCGTAGATTCTGCCTACTCCAACAGGAATCAGGCGTCATTTTATGTATGTACCTACTTGAACATCATGCCTTAATCCCCGAAGTAGTAGACAAAGGCGTTCATTAGGGCCCACATTTCGCCAGTCACAGTTAGTTTCACATAATAGAGCTTTGTTCGTGTGTCAGAAAGTGCACCACGTGCGATTTAAAACTAACATTGACAATAGTGACAGCATCTGTCTACCCGGGAATTTGTGTGTGTGTGTGAATGTGTGTGTGTGTGTGTGTGTGTTTAATAGAAATAGTCATGGCTTTATTCTAATGACATTGTTGTTGCGTGTGTTAAGAAAGCAGTTCAGATGCAGATGTTATGAGTATCTAAGGTTTTTCTATATTACGGGAATGTGTAAGCATGGGAGGTGGGAAATAGAAAACTTTTTTGCGCGGGTGAATTTATGTTTTTTTTTAATATACATCTCTATCTAGTTTGTATTGATAAACACAGTCAACTAACTGAAGGCCGCGGTTAAGCCCGCGTAGAGTAGTTTTATCATTTAATTTTTTTTAAAGACCCCTTTCTTTTTTTTTTTTAATTCCGCGGTCCAAGACCGCGGCCGCTCTAACTTCCGTTGCGTAGGGTTTTATCCCGCGTCAGTGAGTGAATCTGGTTGCGTGCTATGGGGCAAAGGCTCCGCAGCACGCAACCCTTCTAGCCTGCTTCTGTAAGGACGGCGGATGGCGATCCCGCTGTCCTCAGGCCCCGATCATGGAGGTCGATAGTCTTGGGCGTAGTCGCGGAGTCTGGGGCGCCCTGGCCGCCAACTACGGAATTCGGCGGGGAGGGTACGCTCCCTCTCCCTCCCGGCCGCCTCCTTCGCGAGCATGACTTGCTCGCAGAAGGACACGGCCGCGTTCCACCTACTCCGGCTGGAGACCATGGCTTGAAGCATGGTCTCCAGCGAGAGGGTATCCACGCCCAGACCCACTACGAGGTCCCGGCGCTGACTCGCCCACGCTGAGCACTCCACCAACGTGTGGAGTGCAGTGTCGTCGTCGGAAACCTCGCAGTGTTGACACCGGGGTGTGACCTCACGATGCATGCGAAACAGATAGCTACCGAAGCATCCATGCCCGGCAACGATCTGCGTCGCACGGTACGTGAGGTCACCATGCTGCCTCTGCAGCCAATCGTCCATGATCGGTCTCACCGCCGCGATGATGGTGGTACCCCACTTGGGTTGCTCAAGTCGCACCCTCCATGACTCCATGTGATCCTGGCGGAGTTGGGACCGCTAGTCCTCGATTTCTCGAGACGCAGGCCTGTGGTCCCGCTCCAGCACCTCCTTGCGCCATTGGAACAATGACGCAAGGGCTCTCGCTTCCAGGTCTCATGGAGGGGTCCCGGCTAGGAGACATGCAGCCTCTCCGGAGATCGTGCGGTACCCCCGTATGGTTCTGACGGCCTAGGTTCGAAGTGGTTTAAAGACCCCTAAAATATGTCATAACGGGTACCAAAGGGTTTAATGGAACCATATAACTAAGGCTCTGCTGTCCATCCGTCCGTCTGTCAGTCCGTCTGACACACGATTGTGACGTTCAATAAAATATACATAGCTAATATTGGACACAAAAATTAAATGCTTCCTGAGCATCAAATTTTCACAGGTACTTATATATCTGCTGCTAACATACAAACAATCACTACTAAGACACTACATATTATAATAACCCTACACTACACATACCTACATTATAACACTACTACTGAACAAAATAAAAATATTTGTATACATGTTAATAATATTATTATATAAAACAAAGTTAGTACATACGTAAATTTAGTCTAATATAATATAAATGTTTTCTTCTGTCGATATTTTTATTTTTAGTCCCCGCACTATGTCAATGATATTGGTTGGTGACCTTCGAGGAATAGAATATTTAAATATAATAAAATTTTAAATGAACGTCACCTCAGGTGACCTAAGTGGAACACTTTCGGTGACTTTCGTTTGTGTGACGTTCAAATTGTTAAATTGAATTGTTGGAGGAATACCTCGCTTACGGAAAACATCAGTTTACATATTCCTTCAGGACGCGTTGATTACGCCGGCGCCGCCGATTGTACTATACTTACTGAGAAGTGAACATTATTTTGGGCAATTTGTATCATACTAACGATAAAATGTTAAACTTAGGGAATTTTGTTTAGTTTCAATGTCGTGGCGGAACATAATATCCCGCATCTAGGCAAATAAATAAGTACCTATCTGCTAAAGACACACTTTATTTGCTAAAGATACAAATACACTATTAACAAATCAAGTAGGTAAATAATTAAATGATAACACCCAAATGGATTCTATCATGAATCTATTTCATCGATACTAATATTATAAAGAGGTACCGCAACTTAAGTAATTGTAACTAATAGGTCTTTACCTTTGCCGTTTGGACTTTGGTCGACAATGACGAATTAAATTGATTGTGGAAGCCGATGATACACAATCTACGGCTGAATTAGCAGCAGCTTTCGACGTTAACGTCAAAACAATATTGGTCCATTTGCGTCAAATTGGCAAGGTAAAAAAGCTTGACAAATGGGTGCCCCACGAACTCAATGATCGCCAGCGCGAAGTACGCGTCGAGACATGCCTTGCATTGCTCAACAGACACACAAATGAAGGAATTTTGAACCGCATTGTTACTTGCGATGAAAAATGTTTAAATGTCAAGCGCTCAGCAAGTTGGTTGGATCCTGGTTCAGCACCTAAACAATGCCCTACACGAAAACTGTGTGGTGGTCTAGCGCCGGTGTGATTCATCACAGCTTCTTACCAAACAGGGTGAGCATTACTGCAGATGTGTACTGTGAAGAACTGAACACAATGATGGAGAAGCTGACACATCTCCAACCAGCATTGATCAATCGCTCGTCTCCGCTGCTCCTGCACGACAATGCGCGATCTCATACTGCATAGCAGACGGTCTCCAAGTTGCAAGCTCTGACTGGGGTTGGAAGCTCTCCGTCATCCGCCATACTCACCAGACCTTGCGCCTACAGACTACCACTTTTCCAGAATTTGGATAACTTCTTGGCGGGAAAGAAATTCAATACCCGAGAGGCAGTACAAAATGCCTTTGAAGAATTTGTTGCCTCTCGTCCATCTGATTTATTTAAGAAGGGCAATGTCAATAAACTGCCGCTGCGTTGGCAAAGATGCATTGATTGCATGGGTGATTACTTCGATTAATACAAATAAAAAATACATGAAAAAAATTTCGTTTAATTTTTTTTAATACAAAACGGCAATTTTATAGGTAAAGACCTAATATAAAGTTGTTAATTCTCGAGCGAAGGACTGTGCACTGTTAGGAGAGGGCTACCTAATCTAATACTAAACTTACCTACTGCAAATTTTATTATTGAATTTTAATTACACATTTGTCAGAAACGTGATAATCGATCGAATCAAATGGAAGAATGAATAAAGAGGGTCGGGGTAAGCATTTATTTATCAACGTGTTTTACTAAAATTAACTAACTTTTAAAAAAGCTCTACATACGAGGGTATGTAGTTTTAAATCTCTTTTTAAATCATTTTTCATTCATTTTTTCAATCTCATTACGCTTTTATCATTTTTAAAATCAATCTGGCGTGTGGTGAGTTGTGGGTGAACAGCGGAAATCTTACTTTTGTTCATGGGGTAGATTAAGAGTAATAGAAGCCTTTATGTCATCCCCATATTTAAGATAGCCAGCGATCCCCAGTACCATAAAGAGCGTCAGAATGCAGATCATGCCGATGCTGAGCAGGCCGCAGAGACCGACGAACCGCTGCGGATTTTCCATGTTGTACTCTAGCGCCAGCACCTGGACACCAAACAACACCACACGGTACGATAAAATGAGAATGTTTAAAATATATGAATAGAACAGGTCATTAACAAATTCGTGGTAAAAGTGGGAAGAAGATTTGTGTAATAGAGGTAGGTAGGTATATAGTACATGGGCCGTAGAACATTGAAAAATATTAATTAACAGCAAGCTCATTTTTCGTAAGTAGCTTTATTTTACCGAGTCTCCCACATATACCTCGAAAAGAAATCTCAAATCAGGTAGCTAACAGAGTTATCCAGTTAAAATATTCGGAACAAAATTGTAAGGTTGCATTAATTTGTATAGAGCTGCAAAGTGGTGCAGGTATTAAGTACATCATTATAAATCCAATATCAAAAGTTCTCATCGACCCGACGTGTGCTAAAAAAGTTATTCAAGATTGAAAAATTAAAAAGTTGAAAATTTTCGGTTTTTTGGATTTTTCTCGTAAACAGAGAATTATATCAAAAATTGGTTTTGTACAAAACTGTAGATAATAAAATAACCTACAAATAAGTGCTCACAACTTTTTTCCTAGGAATTACCATTTCTGAGAGATTGCGGTTATTAACGTCCAACAAGCTATAGTCTACACGCAATGCTGGTCCGCTTCTATTAACTCTGTCGTGATGTTATATAGCCTGTAACAGTGAAAAGTCAATCTCACCCACCAGCGGGATCAGCGGAGGCTTATGAGACTATTATAGGTATCCCAGGGCGCCAGTTCACATATGAACGGTGTGTGTGATGATAGGAGAATTCAATAAGGTACAACAGTAGAGAGAGTTCACAGAGTATATATTTCTAACCTTTTAACAATTAGATACTGGATATTAGATTTAGTTATAAGATTTATACAAAGAATATGTAGGTAGCCCCTATTACACCTCTTAAAATATTTAAACAGTATTGATTAGATTAAATTATTGAGGTTACTCGTACAAGGGTAGGTGTGTAGCTACTGGCCTACTTCTTAAAACACAAATTACAGGTACGGTAATTATTTTAATCTTGACCTTAGATTATATCGATGGTCTTGGAACTAGAGTTGACAGTATTATAGATGAAGAACAAGGGATTAGATGTTGACCAAAGTACTTAAATTTGAATTTATTCATGTAAGTAATGTTTTCTTATTAGAAAATATGATTATTCGGTTTATAATGATTCTATTTAGGTAATAGTTTCAAAAAAATACATCGTTATATCTAATATATGAAGCCCCAGAAAGTTACCGATTTCCGAGTTATTTTTGCGATGTTTGTCAGTGAATACAGTGAAAAGTATAAAAAAGTATAAATAAAGATACTTTTTATCTCTGTAAATCGTTTTGAGAACGATAATGTACGTAATTATATATTTCAGTGTAATAATAGCTTGACAGATTTGGTGGAAAACCGTTATAAATTGGCCCGTTGATTTTATGTTTCGGCGGGTCGAGTTTTATGTGGTGTTATTATAAACACCTTGAGGCCTTTTATCAAATTATTTACGTTATTAGATAGCATAGGTCCTTGTTCTTTGAAATTCATTTGAATTTTCTTGAAATTCATTTGATTTTTTGAAATTCATTGGAATTCTTGAATTCCAAAAAATTCTTGGTTTCCAAATTTTGAACTAATATATAATAAATAATTTGTTTGCATTATTATTCATTTTTTGGGGCTTGATCATCAAACATAAATCAATAAACCTATTGCCGTTTACAGAATCGTAAAATATGGTTTGGTTGTAGAGATATTCCTTTTTTTCTACGAGATGGTAAGACAACATCACGATGTCATCACCCACCCGCCACCCGCCCGCCACCCGCCAGTGCTCCAATTTTTTTTTTAAGTAATTTGAGTGTGGTTCGAAAGGTTAACTTAAGTGTTTGTTCCACGCAGTCAGCTGGGATTTTTGGGGTGGCGCACGTGCTGTGGTCTTGTGAGCCCAAGACGACCTCGTGTATCTTTGACGTAGATTGATCAGACTTTATACGGTACTGCTCCAGATACGTCGACTACCTTAGCAATTCTGCACCAAGACATCAGACATCAGTAACAAAATCAAGATACGCACTTCTGAATGCCTAAAACAGAGAAAAAATGCTGCCACGCTGTCCAAGTTGAATGGGAGAGAACACTCCCAGCTTCTTGAGATCACGTTAGATAGGACGCTTGAACTGTATCGACAATTGCTTCGATTAAATTTATATTCTTCCAACTAAAATAACTTCTTCCAGAATGTAATTTTGTAGGTTAAGTATGCGACAGATGTAGTATCTGAAGAGATATTATCAATAAAGTATTCAGTAGTGGAAAGAGCTTGACGACAGCTCGCGCTGGCTTTTTATCAACTCCGAGCTGTTTCTAGATTCTTCCTTTCCTGCAAAAACTAGTTCAAACCACTTTTCTACAAGCAAAACTTGTCGTTTGTCGAGTTGACATCTATACATCAACTGACACTAATGACGTTCATAATCTCATTACAAACGTTTGTTTACGTTTTGTGAGTGTAATGAAATTACGATGTTACAAGCCTATGTTACTCGTTAAAAATGTAGCTTTAAATTACCGAAAGAAATTTTAAAATCGGTGCAGTAGTTTCTGAGGTGTCACGTTGTCCCGTACAAACTATGTTCCCCCTTTCTTCACCCCTTTAGGAGTAGAATTTTGGAAAATCCTTTCTTATCAGAAGTACACGCCATATAAAAAACACGTTTTCTAAGTTTTAGGTTTCTATCAATCAATCAATATTAATTACTGTTAACCATACATTCTATGTAATAAATGACTGACTGCTGAGCCTATAAACCACTGATCGTATTAACCTAAAATTTGGAGGGAGTGTTTATTATATGGCGCATACTTTTGATAAGAAAGGATTTTCCAAAATTCTACTCTTAAAAGGGTGAAAAAGGGGGGACAAAGTTTGTACGGGACAACGTGACACATCAGAAACTACTGCACCAATTTTAAAATCTCTTACGGTAATTTAAAGCTACATTTTTAGCGAGTAACATAGGCTGTATAACATCACGACAGAGTTAATAGGAGCGGACCAGCATTGCGTGTAGACTGTAGCTTGTTGGACGTTAATAACCGCAATCTCTCAGAAATAGTAATTCCTAGGAAAAAAGTTGTGAGGACTTATTTGTAGGTTATTTTATTATCTACAATTTTGTACAAAACTAATTTTTGATATAATTCACTGTCTACGAGAAAAATCCAAAAAACCGAATTTTTTTTTAAGTTTTTAACTTTTCAACCTTGAATAACTTTTTTAGCACAAGTCGGGTCGATGGGAACTTTTGATATTTGATTTATAATCATTATAAATACTTATTACCTGCACCACTTTGCAGCTCTACACAAATTAATGCAACCTTACAATTATGTTCCGAATATTTTAACTGGATAACTCTGTTAGTTACCTGATTTGAGATTTCTTTTTGAGATATATTATGTGGGAGACTCGGTAAAATAAAGCTACTTACGAAAATGAGCTTGCTGTTAATCATTATTTTTCAATGTTCTACGGCCCGTGTACTAATAGTCTGACCACGCTAACTTTGCAAAGACCTAATATAGTAGATTTAAAAAGTAAGGGTATGTACATGGGGCACACTAAAAGTTAGAAAGAAGATTTTAGAGCGATGATTATTTTATGATTTTAAAAGTTCGCTCGTTCCGCAAGACTGTGTCGCTCGTCTTCAAAATGCTTTTGGGAGAGAAGCACCTTGTTTGAGCACCGTGAGGCGATGGTTTGCTGAATTTGAGAGAGGTTGAGTTTCTGTACATGATGAATTTCGTGAAGGGCGGCCTTCAACTGCCGTCAACGAAAATAATGTGGCTACTCTTAAGCGGTTAATTGAAGAAAACCCGCGGATTACCTATGAGACAATTCGAGGACTATTGAGGATTGGTATGAGTCAAATCTAGAAAATTTTACACGAAGAATTGAAAGTTTGGAAACTTTGTTGTCGTTGGATCCCTCAAGAACTGACAGCGGAGCAGAAGAGGGCTCGCGTGGAATGGTGCTGACAGATGCTACTGAAGTACGACCACGGACATTCTAATGCTGTTTATGACATAGTCACAGGAGACGAAACGTGGATTTATTGTTTTGAACACGAAAAAAAACAGCAATCTTGTGAATGGGTGTTTGAAAATGAGAACAAGCCAACAAAAGTGAGGCAGGCGAGAAACGTTAAAGAAAAATGATCGCGTTTTTTTTCTCAACTACGGGTCCCATCTGTACAATTCCACTTGAAGATCAAAAGAGTGTTAATGCCGAGTGGTATTCTACCATTTTGTTTACCCAGGGTGTTAGAAAAATTTCGCGAAAGACGACCTAAAAGCCGCAATCTCCTACATCATGACAACGCTTCTTCACACACGGCCAACAATACAAAGTCATTTTTAGCTTCCGAAAAAGTACAACTCGTCACCCATCCTGCGCATAGCCCCGACCTAGCACCCTGCGATTTCTGTATTTTCACCAAAATCAAAGATTTGATGAGAGGTTTCAGCATTCAATCAGCACGTAGAAAACATGCCTTCAGATCTAAGGTCCGCCTGTTTTAAAAAAATGGTTCGATCGCATGAAAAAATGTTTAAAATGTAAAGGAGACTATTTTGAAAAGCAATAAACATAATATTTTGGTTTTAACATGTTGTTTTTTTAAGTTACGCAAAACTTATAGTGTGACCTACGTATCCGTATGTGTTATTGTAACAATTGTGTAGTCTTGATATTTTGATTTTTTTCTTTGTGAATCAGAAACTTCCAACCTGTTTTGTTGTTATATTTCTGGTTCTTTCTAAAGTAAACATTTATTACTTAAAGTGTATATTAAGGTATTTGTAACTTTAAAGCAACCGTTAATAAAACATTTTTCTCTGCTACAATTAAACTGGGTATTGTAGTTTCTCTAGTCTAGAAATAGCTTTATTAATGTTGGCAGAGTGAGTTAACTTTGCAAAGAAAGCAATCAAAAAGACTACTGTAGCCACACGTAAAAAGGACTCAGCGTGGGCGAGTCAGCGCCGGGACCTCGTAGTTCTTTTTTATTATTATTTTCTTACTAACGCACCTTTGCCAATGGCAAAGCCTTTTCTGGGGACCTCGTAGTGGGTCTGGGCGTGGATATCCTCCCGCTGGAAATCATGCTCCAAGCCATGGTCTCCAGTGCGAGGGAGTCTCCAGGAGGCTTGATGTCTTGGCTCAGTCAACGGCAAGCATCAGTTGCTATTTCTATTACCGAAGCAGAGCTAGTAGCAGCTAGTAACTGGACTGCCTCGGTGGCTCAGTGGTATGAGTATGCGACTGCCGCCCCTGAGGTCCCAGATTCGATTCCGGGTCGATTCGAATTATTTGTGTGATCCACAAATGTTTGTTTCAGAGTTTGGGTGTTTTCTATGTATAATAAGTATGTATTTAAAAATATATAAGTATGTTTATCAGTCGTCTAGATCCTATAACACAAGCTTATATTAGCTTAATTTGGGCTAGATGACGTTGTGTGAGAATGTCCAAAAATATTTATTATTATATTATTTATAGTAAAGTCGGTAGAGAGCTGGTTTGGCTAACCAGAATAATCGAGTTGACTAAGCTCAAGAATACATTATAATATGTAACTGTTTGCTGACAAGCGAACAAAGCATATTCGTATTTGTAATTTTTCTTTTAAAAATGTTTAGATTTCATGGTTTTCCTTTCATTTAATTTACCACGTTTGTTAGAGATTTGAGCCTTATGATTGACCCTATCGATCGATACCATAAAAGTTTCTTTTTAAAAATAAAGGAATGTTTTCTTTGAGTAAAATTGTCTATCTTCAGTGTGTAGAGTACTTTCCCTCCAGGTGTCATTAAAAAATTCCACTCGGTATATAAAATTGGCGTGTCACAGCGTTTGTTACCAAACTCTTCTGAATCCGCGTGAATGTGCATATTTGGTACGTCTGAGAATCGGTCGTTAACTATTTTTAAAACCCCAAATGAGAAGGGTCCCATAAATGAATATTTAAAAAAAAAGGTTATTATTATATAATAATAATTAACATTTTAGACAATACATTATAATTCAAATGATCAAAACTGTTTATAGAATATATAATTAATAATAGCTTCACAATTCTGTGGGGTTGCCAATTTATTCCTTTGCAAAGTTAGCGTGGCCAGACTCTACTTACAATAACTGATCAAAGAAAAAACAACCATAACCTATGTGCCTGCGGTGACGTTGGGTATAAGTGCTGAGAGAGAGAGAGAATAAGAGAGACGCACCACTCCCACAGCCTCCAGCGCAAACAGTGTGGTGCCGATGAAGTGCGGGATGTCCAAGAGACTCTTCAGTTTGAGATGTTCGTCAGTCACCTCAACATCGTTTTCAATTATGTAGAAGAACACCAGCAACATTCCTAGCACCGTCACTACATTAGAAAATGATGACATCGGTGTCAGTAGTTTCAGTTTCTTCACTAAATTTGCTAGTATTTGCATTGGTAGACAATAAACAATGATCATTCTTAACGAGACCTCGATGCCGAAGTGTGACAGCACCTGCAAATATGTTATGTGTTCAACCGCCAGATTTGTATTAATTCGTAGTGTTACTTTATCTACATATTCATTTTAATTATTATAAAGCTGAAAGTTTGTAAACTTCAAAATGCTGTACATAGCGTAGGTAGGCTAAAATAAAACTACCTTCAAACTACCTTCCAGCCGAATTTTATCAAAATCGGTTCAGCCGTTGAAATTAATAACGGGTTTTCTTTAAGATTGCATTTCTAATGACTTTTAGTATTTATTGGAATTTGGTAGTTAGCGCATATTACGCGTGACACGTGGGTGGGATGGAGGGCTGAAGTAAAACACTTCCCTACAACTAATAGTACGTAGGCCGTAGAACATTGAAACTTATTGATTAACAGTAGGCTCATTTGTCGTAAGTAGCTTTATTTTGCCGAGTCTCCCACATATATCGATACGAGAAGTTTCAATTCGGGTAGCTAAGGGAGATAATAGGGGTTCAGTATGTTGACTTGACGATCCCAAAAAAAATATTACCAACAGTGAGATTTTTATTATAATTATTATGTGAAGAGAATCATTAACATTATTGATATGTTTATTTGTCCGACCAAATATGTGGTATGGGACAAGAGTCCCCCGCTGTACCATACCACATATTTAGTCGGACAAATAAACATTTCAATAATGTTAATGATTCTCTTCACTTATAATAAAAATCTCAGTGTTGGTAATATTTTTTTTTGGATCGTCAAGTCAACATACTGAACCCCTATTATCTCCCTTAGCTACCCGAATTGAAACTTCTCGTATCGATATATATGTGGGAGACTCGGCAAAATAAAGCTACTTACGAAAAATGAGCCTGCTGTTAATCAATAAGTTTCAATGTTCTACGGCCTGCGTACTATAAGTAGCAAGAGCACTGTTCACTATTTTTTTTTATATTGGTTTCGCCAAGTTGACGCATACACCAGGTGGCAAGTCGTGACGACGTCTAGCAATTGTGGCCCACTCTCACAGCACACAATGTTATAGAGAGTGGCCCTCAACTTGACAACCTCTTCACGCTACGCTTTTATGCGTTCTTTAGAACCCAGGGTTATGTGGGAGGAAACACATGCACAGGCAGGGCGTTCCAGGCCATGGACCTATTATAAGAGAGGACATGCCCTATGCAACTGTGCACAGATTGGACATCTTAAAGTAGGCACTGACGTCTTTTTGAATTAAATATAGGCGTGATTTCATAAAAGTGAGCGTTGCTTATCAGAGTACCATCAGCTTTCGTAAATGTATATTCTGTGACAGTTCAGTAATTATTGTGGAAATAAAAGGATACCAGAAGATAAAAATGAAGTGTTGTGTTCTATCATGTAAAAAATATTCAGATAAGACGTTTTGATGCTAAGGATCGCATCACATTTCATCCGTAAGTAATTTTATATGTATTTTTTTAGAATTGTTCTAGAAAGATCTCTTACTTTTGACATCTTCAAATATATCACTAATCAAAGATGGATGGCGGCGTTATGTTTCACGAACACGCAATAAATAGCTACTTTTTTTTTTTTTTTTTTTTTTTTTAATTCCGCGGCCCAAGGCCGCGGCCGCTCTAACGTCCGTTGCCGGGCGTCCCTGGTTACTAGCAGAGGGTATGTCCAGTGGCGCCCGGCGGACTTTGACCACCCCTGTGATCTCTGCGGGTGTTTGGTCGGGACGAGAATCCCGCGTCATTGGGGTCGGGTTTTATCCCGCGTCAGTGAGTGAATCTGGTTGCGTGCTATGGGGCAAAGGCCCCGCAGCACGCAACCCTTCTAGCCTGCTTCTGTAAGGACGGTGGGTGGCGATCCCGCCGTCCTCAGGCCCCGATCATGGAGGACGATAGTCTTGGGCGTAGTCGCGTAGTCTGGGGCGGCCTGGCCGCCGACTACGGAACTCGGCGGGGAGGGTACGCTCCCTCTCCCTCCCGGCCGCCTCCTTCGCGAGCATGACTTGCTCGCAGAAGGACACGGCCGCGTTCCACCTACTCCCGCTGGACACCATGGCTTGAAGCATGGTCCCAGCGAGAGGGTATCCACGCCCAGACCCACTACGAGGTCCCGGCGCTGACTCGCCCACGCTGAGCACTCCACCAACGTGTGGAGTGCGGTGTCGTCGTCGGAAACCTCGCAGTGTTGACACCGGGGTGTGACCTCACGATGCATGCGAAACAGATAGCTACCGAAGCATCCATGCCCGGCAACCATCTGCGTCGCACGGTACGTGAGGTCACCATGCTGCCTCTGCAGCCAATCGTCCATGATCGGTCTCACCGCCGCGATGAAGATGGCACCCCCCTTGGGTTGCTCAAGTCGCACCCTCCATGACTCCATGAGATCCTGGCGGAGTTGGGACCGCTGGTCCTCGATTTCTCGAGACGCAGGCCTGTGGTCCCGCTCCAGCGCCTCCTTGCGCCATTGGAACAATGACGCAAGGGCTCTCGCTTCCAGGTCCCATGGAGGGGTCCCGGCTAGGAGACATGCAGCCTCTCCGGAGATCGTGCGGTACCCCCGTACGGTTCTGACGGCCAAGGTTCTAAGTGGTCTGTTTAACAGAGTCACGTTCCCCTTGACCGCCAACCTATCCGCCCATACGGGAGCCCCGTATAGGGCCATACTCCGCACGATCCCCAGGTACAGTCTCCTACAGGAGGCGTTGGGTCCCTTTAGGTTGGGCATCAGTCGCGAAAGCGCGACCGATGCCTGCGTCACCTTGGGGACCAAACTTCGGAAATGTGGTCCGAAGTTCCATCGGCTATCAAGTACGATCCCTAGGTACTTCATCGAGGGCTTGATGCCGATGCTAACGCCTCCCACATTTATGCTGGAACCTTCTGGTGGACCGTTCCGAGGTCTGTGAAAACACAGAACCTCGGACTTGTGCAAGGCCACCTCCAGTCCCAGCTGCCGTATCCGACCCACGACTCGAGCAACACCCGTCGTGACCTTGAGTGCTGCCTCCTGGTACGTTGCACAAAGCGCCGTGACGAGGGTATCGTCGGCGTAGCACGTTACGCCGACACCCCTAGGCAACGCACCCCGCAGCACCCAGTCGTAGCCGATGTTCCACAGAAGCGGCCCCAGGACCGACCCCTGCGGAACACCGCACGACACATCTCGCCGAGCTGGCCCGAGCCAGCTGGGGAAAGCTATGGCCCTCTCCGAGAGATAGGCCCCGACAATACGACGGAGGTAGAGAGGCGTTTCGTGATACACGAGCGCCTCCCTAACGCAGCTCCATGGCAAGGTGTTGAACGCGTTGGCGATGTCAAGAGACACCGCCACCACCACCTTGCCCTGCGAGACTGCTTCCTCCGTCAGGCTCTTCACGCGCATGATCGCGCTCACGGTGGAGCGTCCCCGACGGAAACCGAACTGGTTATCCGCCAGGTCTGGCCCCACACTCGTGAGATGCTCGACGAGGCGTTCCGCGATAATTCGCTCAAAGAGCTTACACACCTCGTCGAGCAACACGATCGGCCGGTATCCGGACGGTGAGTCCACCGGCCGCCCCGCCTTACGGATCAGGACCAGTTTCCCCGTCCTCCACACCTTGGGAAACTGGCCCCTTTCGAGGCATGCGCTAAAGAGCCCCATCAGTCGAGGCCCGAGTTCTTCGAGGGCCAGGACCCATGCACGGCCAGGAATGCCGTCGGGTCCGGGGGCAGTGATTTTCCGGCGTTTAAGCCGGAGTACTGCCGCACCTAGCTCCCCCACCCTGACTTCGGGTACGTCGTCTTCGCTGGTGCTATCCGCGTCGGGCAGAGACGGAGCCATGCGCGGAGGGACGTGCTCCTCCGCGCTCGTCGGAAACAGGGAGCCCATGACCTGCTCCAGCTGCTGCGGCTGGAGACTCTGGGTCAGTGGGGGCGCCCTAGGTCGGAGTTTCTCCCTGACCTGTAGGTACGGGCGCCCCCATGGGTTCTGCTGCAGGGTCTCCAGGAGCTCCTCGCGGGCCGCCGTCTTGGCCCGCTTTATCGTCTCCTGGAGATTACCTTTAGCCTCACTGTATGCCTGAAAAAGCTCCGCCTCTCGGGCTGCCACGTCGTCTGGGCGGCGCCGCCTCCGGCGAAACCTGGTGTACCGGCGGCGGGCGGAGATGCATGCTGCGCGCAGCTTTGCAATCTCCGGCGACCACCAGTACACCTGCTTCCTGGCCGGTCTGGGTGTAACCCTAGGCATCGCCGCATCACAGATTTGCGACATGGCTCTCCTGAACCACTCCGCCTCGGCATCCACATCGGCAGGCCGGTCCGGCGCCGGAATCCAGGCCTGCACGATGGATGCCTCCAGGAGAGCCTCCCGATCCAGATGGTGAAGTGCCCAACGCGGATCCGGGGGATTTGCCACCGGCTGTGGGAGGTCAGGTGGGGGGACGACATCGAACCGGATGTACCGATGATCCGAGTGCGTCTCCTCACCCTCCTCCACGCGCCAGCCTGTAATACGGGCGGCGAGGTCAGGGGATGCGAACGTTACGTCCACGATCGATTCCCCCCCCCGCCGCCAAAAGGTGGCGACATTCCCCCGGTTGAGGACCTCCAGACCACGTGTTCTGGTCCAGTCCTCAAGAAGCCTCCCCTTGTCCCTGGTTTCCCGGGAGCCCCACGCCTCACTCCAGGTGTTGAAGTCTCCCAGGAGCAGGACAGGGCGAGGACGGCACGCAGCGAAGACGACGTCGAGCTCAGTGAGCCATAGCTCAAACTGAGACTCGTCAATGTTCGGCGAGATGTAGGTGGCCACGACTGCCAACCCATCATAGTCCGCCGCAACACACCCGCGGCCCCTTGCAATGATCGCAAGGCGCGAGTTGTCTGCGGCGGACCCCCCAAAGATACAACAGGCCGAGCCGTCCTCGTCCACCGGGCTTCCCGGGTGGACGTAGTACGGCTCGGCGACCACGGCCAAGTTTATGGACCACTGCCGGATGCTCTGGTACAGAAGATCCTGAGCAGCACGGCAGTGGTTCAAATTCACTTGCAGGATACGGATACGGGCGTCAGACATTAATTGACGTCCATAACCGCATCCCGCCGCGAAACAACTGGCCGCGCAAGGGCGGCACCCCCACCGCTCTCAGCGGACGGACGAGGTTTTGGCCTCGAGGCGGCGCAGGTCGTGCTGCCGACCCGGTGATCCGCGGTCTTGCCCTCCGCCTCGCATCTAAAGCAACGAGGCGGGGCGTCACAGGCACTTGCCTTGTGACCGGGCCGGCTGCAGCGGAAGCACCGATCGCCCACGGTGACTTCCGCTGTACACTGCACTCCGACGTGCCCCACCACCATGCACCGGAAACATCTGGTTTCCCGGGCACGAAGGAGATGCACCTGCGCCTTTAGGAAGCCCCCTACGAGGAGGCTTCGTCCGTCCGCCACTTTCAGTGCCGCCGCGACGGGGCACTGGACGACTGTCATCCTGTGACCAGTGGAGCCGAAGGAGATATCTCCAGCCTTCACCTGGTCACGGGGGCAGCCGCCCGCCTCCACGACGGCGGAGACAACTTCCTCCGTCGTGGCCGCGTCATCCAGACCCGTGATGCGCAATGCGGCGCATTTGGTGGGTCTGGTGACGCGGACGGCTTCTTCGTCCAGCGCGACCCTAAGCTGAGCCGCTAGGGCGTCAGCTTTAGGGCCGCTGGAGGCGCCGGAGACCTCGAGGAGGCGAGCCCCGGTGCGTGTCGTCTTGCACCGGAGCCCCCCCTGTATATCGAGGGCCGAGAGGTTGACTGAGGACTTCACAGTCCTCAGTACGTCGGCGTACCCCACCCCCTTCTCCACACCTACCGTCGTCACCGTCAGGACGACGGCGGTGGAGCGAGGAGGGCGGGGCCTCTTCGGCGCCTTCGCCGCGGCGGCTTTGGCCGCTTTCTTTGCGGCCTTCGTCTTCCTCTTCTTGGCCCCCACTACTTCCCATCCCTCCCGTCTGGAGGGATGTAAGGAAGCAGCGGGAGCGACGATAGAGGAAGAGGAGGCGGCAGGGGTGCCACTCTTCTTGCCGCGCCCCTTGGCCTTCCGCGCCTGGGCCGCGGTCTCGGCCGGTATCCGGCTCACCGAAGCGGACGGGGGCGGAGCGGGGCGGCGGACAGCAGGTGTGCCGCTAGGACCGGGAGCGGGAGCACCGCCAACAGCCGCCGCGTATGAAAACGCGGGGCGCGCTAGCGGAGGGCGGTACGCCCGGTCCTCCAGGACCGCGAGGCGCCTCTCGATCGCCGTCAGGACCTGCACCGTGGTCGGCACAGGCTGTGGCGGCGAGGCGGGCGCCGTGGTGGGCGCGGTCCTAGGCGCCGTCTTCGGCGCTGGTCCAGCCGTCAGAGGAGGAGGCGGCATGGGACCTGGAGGTGCCTTGACCACTGTGGTCAACTCAGCGACCTCCCGACGGAGATCTTCCATCTCCTTTCGGGAGGCAGTGAGCTCCACCTCCAGGCTCGCAACCTGTTTGCGGAGCTTCGCCTCCTCCTTTGTGGCGCTCCGCGCGAGGAGCTTGTCAAGGGAGGATTGGGCTTCATCCACCAGTGAAGCCACAATCTTCTTCCTCCCCGACATATTCTTACTCCCCCGCATGGCCGCGTTCATGCGGGAGAGAATGCTCATGATCTCCCGCGCGGGCGGCACACCAATATCCCTGCGACTACGCAGGGACGGTACAGAGGACGGCGGTGGAGTAGGCGGGCGCACTCTGTAGGCGCCGAGACGCGTGCGCACCGTCTTCACCGGCACCTCCTCCTCCGAATCGCTGGAGAGGAGGGACCCCCATCCAGAGCAACTAGTGCTCCGGTCGCACGGCGGTCCCTCCTTCTCGAGGGTCCTCTTCTGCGAGGCAGAACGGCCCTTACTCTTCACGCTACTGGGAGCTGACCCATCGTCAGTCCCAGCAGCAACTTTTCCTTGGGGCGTCGACGTCGCGCTGCAACTAGGCGGCGCGACGCGAGCCCCCAAATCAATAGGCATCGAAGTCCGTTGTTCAAGCATTAAGTCGTCGGTTGACACTGGCCGGGAAAGGGCAGTGTCAGTACCGGGGGTCTCGTCAAGCATATCCATCGCAATGTTGGCCACTCAAGTCTTGATATCGACGTTCGGTCACCCAACTTGCCACTGCGTTACCGTGGTCAAGTTGGGGTCCAGGGCGGACGGCGAGGACGTAGTCGAATCTCTTGGGGCCCCGCCCCAATAAATAGCTACTTATATTAATATTTTATACTAATTTAATATACATGAATTCGTTCAACGTTAACTCTTTGATTTTTAGTAGCAAAAATATTTCTTGTTCTTATTTTTTTTGGGTGCAAAGGGGCTCTACCAACATCTATAGGGCCCCAGCGACCTCACCTGCTAGTGGCGCACCTGCTGATAAACGGACGAGGCTCGTTAATTTACGGTACCTATGGAGTGGCTTCGGCCCCTACGTGGGTACCAGGTGGTACAACAGTGTTGGTCCGGGGGGGTACCACCGTGCAGCTGTGCTAAAGCCCCCCAAGTAACCCAGCCCAGGCTGGGTTGCGTAAGGGGTTCAGCAGCTGCACCGCCGGGCCCGGGGCGATGTATGGTGCAGAAGGCATGGGACCAGTGGGGGCGAAACGGAGTCTAGTGTGGGTGGTGTGGGTCGATTCGCCGGCCAGGGAGACCCTTAGCAACGGCGTTGCCGCGGCCGCCCGCAACACAGTCATGGGGCCCGCCTGGGGCCAACCACCCCAGGAGGCTGCCCCACATGTTGCGCATAATCCTGATGTGGGATTGCCGCTCCGGGTGGTAACCGGTGTGGGGTAGCGGCGGCCTTGCATCAGGGGGGTTTGGGAGCCCTTCCGTCCGGCGAGTCGGCTCCGACCTAACCACACGGTTCTAGACAAAGCTAGCCCCTGCGCTTTGTCACTTACTGCTGCACCAAATGTCACCCTGTCTTCACGCTTCTTCTTCAAAATCTACAATGGCAGTGCAACAAAAAAGAAATAAACGTTACACAGCGGCCCTAGGAAACCCCACAACTTCACATTTCGAGGTGGAGTTCACTAACGTCCGTGGACTCCATCTGGGTAACTCCATCTAGGTAACGCAGCGGTGGCAGCGAGGGCTGACAAAAGTTAGATGGCACGGCTTTGGCCAGTTGCCAGAATCCACGGCTGCCCGTGGGATGGGAAGTGAGCTCCTGACCAAGCCGCGCGACGCGCTGGGCATCCGCTGTGTGAAAGGTGAAGTGTGAAAGGCTCCTTCGGATAGTGCTTCTGCTATTGCTGGCGAGATCAGTTTAGGGATGGATTATTACATCCCTTTCACTGATGTCACCAGTATCCGCAGAGCCCGTCCTTGGTTCGGGCGAGATTGTGCCAAAGCTGTTCGACAAAAACAGTCGGCATATCGCGCCTGGATCAGGGCCCGGGCTGTGCGCGACCCAAACGTGGGCCACCTCAAAGCAGCGTACAACCGGGCCACAAAGTCGAGTAAGAGGGCCTTTAAGAGAGCGGAGAGGAGTCACAGGATGAACACTGAAATTCCAAAACGCCCGGCAATTTTGCTCTTTATCAGTCTATTAAAAAAAAGAGAGCAAATATTAAGATTTCCGTAAAAAGCGAAAGAAGGGGGTTGTAGACATAAATAAGCAAATTAAAATATTGGTAATTACTGCAACATGGGAAAAATAAAAATACTCGAGTGTTTAGATCGTTTAATTAAATTACTAACTCAATAGTGGGTAAGTGTAAAATATAATGAATTGTCGTTATATTTTACACTTACCCACTATTTATTTAAGGTTGGTTAGGAATATATTTAATTTGTTTAAGTTTTAAATACCTAGGATGATAACATTTTATATATAAGTTTAACAGTATTGTGTAAAGACTTGGTTATTTTATTTTTTCTTTAAAAATTGAATTTTCTTACTGATAATAAATTTGTAGTTTAAAAATGACAGTTCCATTATCTTTCGGCCATTGCTATATTTTTCTTGATTGGGCATGTGCAGAATGGAGACTGAAAATAATTGGGACTGTGATGATATAAGCATGTGAATATTCGGTAATGTGATGGTCTGGAAATGTACAAAATTGAGAACGTAGACAACTGGGAATGTGAAAAATTTACCATGTGCAAAATTGGGAAAGTGAAGACAGTATGTCTTTAGTCCCAGAATTCCCAGAATAAAGACATACTTGTAATACCTCAAGTCGACAAGGTTATACGCTATATAACATCATGCTAAAAATGATAGGAGCGGAGCAGCAACGAAATATGTACAAAAACGGGAAAATAATATACGAGTATTTTGAGAGCATGCGTGTTACATTGAGCACGGTTAGAGTAATGTAAAAGCGATGTTATACATGGGGTACACTAAAAGTTTTGCACTTCTAACTAATCGGAACTATTTGAATTTCGAATGTTATATTTTTTTAAACGTTGTAACCTTCTTAGTAATAAAACAAAACAATTGGCGGGAAATCATTTGTCAATTGTTTTTTATCACACATCAAAGTTCTACGTATGCAACGAAAATGGAATTAAGCCGAAAAGATTTTAGAGCGATGATTTTAAAAGTTCTCTCTCTTCGCAAGACTGTGCCGCTCGTCTTCAAAATGCTTTTGGGTTTGCTGAATTTGAGAGAGGTCGAGTTTCTTTACATGACGAATTTCGTGAAGGGCGGCCTTCAACTGCCGTCAGCAAAAATAATGTGGCTACTGATAAGCGGTTAATTAAAGAAAACCCGCCGATTACATATGAGACAATTCGAGGACTATTGGGGATTGGTATGAGTCAAATCCAAAAAAAAATACACGAAGAATTGAAAGTTCGGAAACTTTGTTGTCGTTGGATCCCTCATGAACTGACAGTGGAGCAGAAGCGGGCACGCGTGGAATGGTGCTCACAGATGCTACTGAAGTACGACCACGGACATTCTAATGCTGTATACGACATTGTCACAGGAGACGAAACGTGGATTTATTGTTTTGAACCCGAAAAAAAACAGCAATCTTGTGAATAGGTGTTTGAAAATGAGAACGAGCCAACAAAAGTGAAGCAGGCGAGAAATGTTGGTAAAAAATGATCGCGTTTTTTTCTCAGCTACGGGTCCCATCTGTACAATTCCACTTGAAGATCAAAAGAGTGTTAATGCCGAGTGGTATTCTACCATTTGTTTACCCAGGGTGTTAGAAAAAGTTCGCAAAAGACGACCCAAAAGCCGCGTTCTCCTACATCAAGACAACGCTTCTTCACACGGCCAACAAAACCAAGTCATTTTTAGCTTCCGAAAAAGTACCACTCGTCACCCAACCTGCGCATAGCCCGACCTAGCACCCTGTGATTTCTGTATTTTCCCCAAAATCAAAGATTTGATGAGAGGTTTCACTTTTACCAACTCCGAAGAGGCAGTGATAGCGTTCAATCAGCACGTAGAAAACATGCCTTCAGATCTGTGGTCCTCCTGTTTTAAAAAATGGTTCTATCGTATGAAAAAATGTTTAAAATGTAAAGGAGAGTATTTTGAAAAGCAATAAACATAATATTTTGGTTTTAACATGGTGTTTTTTTAAGTTACGCAAAACTTATAGTACATAGCAGTAAATCCCGCTGCAGAAAAGTGCACTCATCGATTATATTTGCTACAAATCAAATTTTTACTCATATTTATGATTAGGAGAATATATACCTACCAGGTTGCCTATAAAAATGTGGCCGCTAGTATTTTTAATTCAATTATTGTTAATTGATTTTTGGGACAAAAATTCCGTCACTTTATTTTAAATAAAATATCGTCCACTTCACGGCAATATATATATAAAGACTGAAAAATCACGGTTGCCGTTGCGCACTTGACCGCACCTCTTCGCAGCCAGGTGTAAACTTACATTTATTATTTATATATCAAATTAAAGCTATTTTTTTCTGTTTATTATGATATACGGTTGCTTTATTAAATCTAGCCGCAAATAAGGGTTGCTGGCTGTTAAAGATGGTAAATATGGCGAAGCCATAGAATGTAACTTGTATTATATTCTGTCATTACAACCTCAGCAAATATTAATATTATTTTGGTACGTGCGTTTATGTAAATAAAATAAGCACGTACCTAAGAATTGCTGTTATGTTCACCCCACCCTGCTAATGTACAATTTCCTTTGTTTGTAATTAATATATAAGTCTAGATATAATACTAATACAAGATCAGTCTATCAGTCAGATATTATACAGTCATTATTATATACAATTTCTATAGTTTAATTGACGCGTAATAATAAATATTTAAGGTAGTGAAAGAATTAGCGCGTAACATCATCATTAGTCAGACGAGGATAGCGATTGCCAGTTGTACGACGCTTTTAAGCCATTGCGCATGCGTCGAATGCTAGTGTTCTCAACTGTACAGCTGGTACATGCGTACAGCGGATAATGGTAGGACGACTACCACCCTATATGTTGTTCAGCGGTCAATCTAGAGAGTTAGCCGGATAACGCGATCGGCAAAATTTCAAGGACTTAAGCTACGGACCCGGTTTTCTGACAAACGCTTATTTATACTTTTTAATTTTTTTCAAAATTCGCGCTTTGGCACAATTTAATTGGTCTCCCACAAGCAGGTCCCACCAATTAAAATTTCAAAAGGCCGACATTACAACAAGCCGATCTGAAGACTTGAAGACTCCATCCCAACAAATAGTGAAGATTACAACCCTTACCAACGTATGAAGAAACAGGAAGCCGTCACTAGAGAGTACACGCACCGATATCGTCGGACATGGACCTGTGGGACTAGAATACGTCCCGGTGCTTAATAAAAGGAAACAGGTTGTAGAGCGGTAATGGGTACACCCCCGACCTGGATAATCCTCGCTAGCAGCACACCAACCGTGAGCACAGTAAGCATTCCTCCAACTCATCCGATGACGATACTCAGACAACCGACATAGTTGCATATCGCCGGATTAGAGAAATAATGCAGTACTGAGCGCAATCGCGCATTTCGGCCGACGTAGCTAATTCCGGTCATATATGTATGTATTTACGGTCAAGGTCAGACGCAGGCATAGTATCGCGCTGATAATATTGTTTATACGACTATTATTTTTATGCAAGTAAGACGCACTATGTTTTCTCTCTATACATTTAATTAGTTCATATTGGTTAGAACTAACGCCAATGCGAAGACTAATTGGTTATCTGACAAATAGCCAAAGAATGTTCTTTATTTTTTTTATTTATTTATTAATATAAGTACATACATAAAGTTACAGAAAAGAGAAGAGGAACACAAAGGATAGATTAAAAGTACAAAGGCACCACTTATTTCATAAGAAATCTCTTCCAGTGGGCCAAGGGAAGGAAATGCTTGGAAGAACAAGTTTTATGTGTGTGTAGGTATAGCATTCAAATATGCAAATAAATACACGTACCTACCGCAAATGCGCCAGAATATACATACACATAATATATACCTACATAGATATAAATACTAATACATATAAGTATATAGATATAAATACATAATACTATAAGAATATAATACATACTATTATACTAACAATTAACATACATACATACAAATACTTAAGACAGAGAGGAAAGATAGTGTTCCTTCACTTTTTTCTTAAATGTAAAGATGGTGTTGCAGCGATGTATGTTCGGTGGGAGCGAGTTCCACAGCCTGACCGCATGAACAGTAAAGGAGTAGGAGTAGAAGTCGGATTTGTGAGAGGGACAGGTGAGGCGGTATTGTAGGTGAGACCTACACGGGACATCAGGTGCGTTCATGTAAGAGAAACGCTCCCGTAGGTAGGATGGGTAGGAAGGATTGTGTAGAATGTTAAATAGCAGACACAATATCCGAGCATCTCTACGAAGACGGATTGGGAGCCACTTGAGTTCCTTGCGAAATTGTGAGACATGATCGAACTTCCGCAAATTGAATATAAAACGAATACAAAGATTTCGCAAACGCTCAAGTTTATCAAGGATATCATAGTCAAGAATGGGCTGAATTAACGTCTGAGCAAGAGTGACTTTGACATCTAAGGGCAAGAAGCAGTTCTTCTACGGAAAGACACGGCAAAACGGAACGCGACTAAGTGCAAGACGTAACGTACTGCCTATATTGTCCCGCGGCTAATAAATGACTGTAATGTTTATTATTTTTGATGTTAGGATGTCAAAGGATAGAAATAATGTATTCATTTAAGCCACTATATTTTTATTGTAAGAACCTTCTAAGATAATATAGGGGAACTGAGGGTTCCCCTCGGCAAGGATTTAATGTACTTTTAGCCTAGGATACAATTTAGGTCTATTCTAGGTGCTATGTTATTCAGTAATACAGGGTATATGGTTGGTGCGCTTGGTCGGTAACGATAGAGTATCTTTATGAAGATACTGTGGTAATTAAGGGTAATAGGTGAAGGGATTTTATAAGATACTTTCCCGGTGAAATACGCCACTCCTGCAAGCCGGCAGACACCGTCTCTGTTCCGGTCTCTGCCCACTCCAGGCAGAAGGAAGCTGGGTTCTCACCCAGGTAGTATGGTAGTACCGTAAGCCTCCTGTAACAGGAGTTAAAGACTTATTCCATGCATTATGGCCACTGTTATTATCTAAGCGCCTACCACGTCGTACATATTATGTGTACATACCTTTCGGAGGCAAATATCCAAGCTTCACCCGATTAAATCCGGCTAACACATGCAAAGCATGCATGCGTATCGTGTAAGTCGGTCTCTAGCCAATCCTGGCCAGATCAGGCAAAGATTCCTGTTTAAATTTAGTGAGACAACTCCAGACACGTGTGCGTTCAAACTCAAACCTGTAAGGAACGAGAATCCACTGTCAAATTATACAGTACATACGCTGACCCGCGCCACCACAACAACATTTTATCTAAAACTTACCAAACTTCGAAATAAATTACAATAAATTAAATTGTAATATAAATATGTGATGCGGGCGTAGCTCGCTTGTATAAAATGGCTGTCACACGAGTCACGTGGTCCAGCGTCCAATCAGGAGAAAGCCAGTGTTGCCACTATATTATGCAAATTTCAACCAACTAAAATGGAATAATGCCACTACAAAAATTACAACATTACATGAGTCCTTACAAATAGTATTACGAGTAAAAATATTAAGTTTAAGTTAAAGCAGTATTTTTTAAATTCACTTCTGTAATATAGTTATATGAGTGGGATATGACTGTACGATAGGAATTTGTATCTTTATGTTAAGTGAGTATTTTAATATAAGTAAGTACCTAGTTAAGACCTAAAGAACTGTATACCTACCTATTGTATGCATATTGTAATTTAAAGTAGACTCATAACAGCACAAAACTAAACCTTAGTGGTTTTTAGTGCTGTTTATTTCATAATTGTGTATTTTTTTTTGAGAAACGATAAATAAATTAAAAAAAAAAGAATATAAATGGAGATTTTTGTTTATGGTAATCACGCAAAGAGCCAGATTACCAGATTAACTTCTGCACGAACGAACTCACTACATACATTCAAGTTTGCATATATACTTTATTGGTTTGGATATACTTCAACCGAAGTAATCAACTGTCTTATAATATGCTTTATGACATAAAGTGGTCTTTATAAAGGTTTTAAAATTATTGTCGGGTATACAAAGGACCGATTCAGGCAATTTATTATAAAAGCGTATACCTTCCCCCTTGAAAGAATGACTAACCTTGCTAAGCCGATAACACGGAGGGAGTAGTTTATTTTTATTACGTAGATTTCTGTCTGTAACATCACTTGCATTAGTATAGCTAGTTATATTTTTCCTGACATACAGTACTTATGTTATCAAATATATATTGGGAAGCTACAGTTAAAATATTAATATATTTAAATCGCTCCCTAAGAGAATCTCTTTTACCTAAACAATAAATGGCACGGACTGCCCTCTTTTGTAATAAAATTTTTTTTTCTATATCTGCTGCATTTCCCCAAAGTAGTATTCCATAGGACATCAAGCTTTGTAAGTAACCAAAGTAAACTAGCCTAGCAGTAGCTACATCTGTCAACTGCCTAATCCGTCTCACAGCATATGCAGCAGAGCTAAGCTTATTAGCTAAAATGGTGATATGGTCACCCCATTGTAATTTAGAATCTATTGTTATTCCTAAAAAGGTAGTGTTATTTACAAATTCTAACCTTTGGCTACCCAGCACGACATGGACGTTTGCTTGTCTGACATTGGGCATTGTAAATTTAACGCATTTGGTCTTTTCTGCATTCAACAATAGGTTGTTTGTAGAAAACCAATTTGAAATATCATTTAAACTATTATTAACATAATTCGCATCTGTACTATGCCGATTTACTTTGAATATAAGTGATGTATTAAACTATTATTAACATTATTCGCATCTGTACTATGCCGATTTACTTTGAATATAAGTGATGTATCATCCGCGAACATTACTATGCCAGCTTGTGCCTCGATCATGCAAGGCAAGTCATTAGCATAAACCTAGAATTGATCCCTGAGGTACGCCTATTTTGACGTTAGTTCCTTTAACATAACGTTGTTCATATGAACAGTCTGCAGCCTATCTGTCAGGTAAGATCCTAATAGTTCTAAGGATTTTTTGTCAAAACCATACCGACGTAACTTTAGTAAAAGTGTCTGATGGTCAACACAATCAAATGCTTTAGACAGATCGCAGAATACCCCAATGGCATCCTGCGATTCCTCCCATGCGTCGTAAATCAAGCTAACAAGGGTTACTCCCGCATCAGTGGTAGATTTTCCACGAGTAAAGCCAAATTGCTGGCTGTGGAAAAGATTGTTGGTCGTGAAGTGGACTTGCATTTGATTTAGCATCACTCTCTCAAACACCTTACTTAGAGCTGGCAAAATAAAAATGGAGTGGTAGTTACCAAGTTCTGACTTAGATCCCTTCTTAAATAATGGTATTAGTCTACTATTTTTCATTAGGTTAGGGAATATACCTTCATCTACACATTCATTAAAAATTAGTGCTAAGTCAGGTGCAATCATATCAATTACATTACTTATTAAGCTAACTGATATGCCCCAGTGATCTTCCGACTTTTTAATTTTGAGATTTTTTAATGCTTTCAAGATGTCACTGGGATCTATATGTTTGAAGTTAAATTTAGATGAAGAACCAATATTATTTTCGAGAAGGGCCACAGCACTGTGGGCACATGAATTAACAGAAGAAGTGACTTTAAATGGAATGTTGGTAAAATAATCTTCAAATGCATTTACAATACCTTTCGGAGAGGTTATATTCTTGTTTTCTAATTTAATTTTAGTAACAGTATCCCTCACTTTACATTTACCTGACTCTTTGTTTATAACTTTCAATGTTTCTTTTATTTTGTTAGGAGCCTCAATTATTTTCCTTTTGATGTGAATGGATTTAGCCTGTCTACATACTTTTTTGAATACTTTAGAGTAATTCCTAACATATTCAGTGAAACTTTTATCAAATCTGTATCGTGTCTGTGCATATAGATCAAACAGCGTTCGTCTACTTTTATAAATGCCTACTGTTGCCCACTCACAAAATTTCGTTTTAACACTACGATTTTGGAATTTTTGTTTGAATGTGTCTGAAAAAGCATCAGATAATTATATGTGATATGTTACCTGTCACTTTAATCCAACTTTCGCGAGCTGGGATTGGCTGGAATCTGTCACTGTCAATGTCATGCTTTCGAATTTTTGTCGTTAAAACCACGTCAAAAAATTTCTAAGTAAATTTAATTTAATTTTATAAATGTTTAAACAAAAATTAAAGATGTTAAGAGAGATTAATCAAAGTTTAAACAAGTTAAAAAATTGATAGTACCTACAACAGCAAAAACTATGTTATACTCGTATTTTATTATATTTTAGATGTGCCCTGAAGGTGCATCGGTCAATTTACATTATAACGCTAGTGCGAACCGAACCGTGACACAGTCACGACCATCGGGAAAGAAAAGTCACTATTTCACTGTAATTATAACTTAACTCAACAAACTCCATCAGTGATTGTGTATTACTCAAGACTTTTACTTCTACACTCCAACATCTCCACCACAACATCATTTTGTCAAGTGTACACACCGTACATTTATTGGTCCTTCGAACCGGATATTTAGTGGTTGAGTGTTTTCAGGTACAGTACCAAATCGGTACAGCTGGCCTCTCACCAGCGAGAATCCCCAGTTGTATTGAGAAGGCGCACATACTGTATTCGGAGCGCTTAGTTGCTAAGTTTCCTCAGTGATATCGGAGAACAACTCTTACGATTAAAATCAGTGACGGCCAAAGGTGAGCTGATTTTTTATTAGAACAACTACAACAACAACAACTTTTCTGTCAATCAAACCTACTGACGTGCCAGATTTACTTTTACTTACTAATTGTCAACATGAACAAACTTACACAACAGTCTAAATGCTTTGAAGGCATCAAGACCTTGTGTGTCAACTATGGCAAGGATTCGTCGTCTAGGAAGACCGTCGAATACATGAAACAACGTTTATCTTCTTTAGAAAGGCAATGGAACGACTTTCACAGCCAACATGAACAGTTAGTGCTGGAAATAGAAGATAAAAACACAACTTATTTCGTGGAAAACGTTTACGAAAAAACAAACAAACAAAACAAAGATGTACGTAGAAACTAAAACGGACATCTCTAACCGACTAAAAACACTTACTAAAATGCTAAATTTCTCGTTCGATTTTGCGAGAAAATCAACCGAAGGTGTTGCTGAAGCTAATGAATGTGAAATCATACAGAACTTGCTAAACAAACAAGATTGCAACTTCAACGCTATTTACCTTTCTATATCCAAATTTGACAACTCTTATGGAACTGTAAAATGGGAGTTAGAGGATCACTTAACTACTTTAAAATCGAAATGGGATCCCATTGACAAGCTTCACTAGGAAATTGATTTTAAATTAAAAGGTTCGAACGAACACTCTATGACATGTTTACAAAGGTCGAGTCGAGATATGACAAGATTAGAAAGGAAATTAAGTCCAAAATTTGGTCAACTGCCCACTACCGAAAGTCAGTGCCAAAAATCGAGCTACCTGAATTTTCAGGAAATTATAAACAATGGATCTCTTTCAAGGATCTTTTATAGGAAACAATACACAAGAAACCAAGCATCAACACAGCACAGAAAATGCAACATCTTAAAACCAAGTTACGAAGCGAGGCTAAAAGATTGGTACAGCATCTAAGCATCAGCGATGAAAACTATTTGTCCTGTTGGGATATACTCGTTCAACGGTATGACAACCGGCGGCTACAATTTACTTCGTATATGAATACTCTACTTAACTTACCAGTGATACAGCAGCCTGATGCATACAACCTAAAGAAGATGCATGACGTCATCGTTGAGTGCTTAAACGGCATTTCGAACATTGGTATCGATACAACATCTTGGGATCCAATGATCGTGCACATAATGTCCCAAAAACTTGATTCGAAAACCTTGAGCGACTTTATGAAAGAACTTGAAGATCATAGAGAAGTTCAGAAACTGCAAGATTTTCTCGATCGATCGGTTGCTGTTGTGAGTAGGTACATCTGGTGAAGAAACATAACAGATTGATCCCGGGTGTTCACCGTGACTTAGAGCAATGTTATCAGGCTACTGTGGCTGTAAGTTTTGCATCGTGTTAACCAACTTCGAGGAGTTAACTCAAGGAGGTCGTAAGTACATGTATGTCCAACTGAAAAATACTTCTGTTTGGTTACAATGATATATCATGTATGTTGTTGAAAGTCTCATCTTTGTTCTGATGGCATATATGGAGACTATTATTTTTTTTTTTATATTGTGTTCGCCAAATTGACGCCGGCCGCCTGGTGGTAAGTCGTGACGACGTCTAGCGATTGTGGGTTACTCTCATAGCGCACAATACTATGGAGAGTGGCCCTCAACTTGACGACCTACTGATGTGCCTCTTCACGCTCCGCTTAAAGAACCCAGGGTTATATGTAGGAGGAAACACGTGCACGGGCTGGGCGTTCCAGGCCACTGTCGTTCGGCAGAGAAACGAACGCTTAAAACGTTCGGTTCTCGCGAACATGCTATCCACTGTGTGGGAGTGGCATCTCTGCCCGGCACGCGTTGTTCGAAGAGGGTGGGGTCAGATTGAAGAGCTCTTCAGAACACTCGCCGTGCTAAATACGGAAGAATGCGGCCAAGGAAGCTATT